>JBAMJV010001690.1:0-90290 GCA_037951105.1 Echinarachnius parma | reverse complement strand
GGAAATGTCATTTAATAGCATGCCTGAAAAAATTAGGGCTTGAAATCTCTTTTTCGTGGAGTTATAGACCTAAAACTGAATAAACTGAGGGACGTCGGTTAATTAGGTACATACATATTTTCAGCCGGTGAGTAAGTTTGTACATAGATTTTCACGGAGTGCCAGATCGGTATGCATGACCCCTACGTGACCCGCACTAGCTACGTGACCCGCGCATAAGTACTAATGTGTGAGCGTTTACCAAGCAAAATACCCAAACATCGCTTAAACCGACTACATGTAATTATATATTCTTTCTTTTTGAGATCTTTTTCCATGACATACGTTAACAAATGTCGGCTTCACAATACCTTTACGAGAATTAGTACTATATTGTTGTAATATTATGCTAAATCAGTTGAACTCCTTTATTGACCGATATATAGTTTAAATGGAGGGACGCATTCGTTTTTCATTCGTAGAATCCAAATTAGAGGGCTGTTCGCTCTGATTTTTTTTTTTGCGTGTTACATTGTTGCCCATCCGTCAACTGAAAGCTGTTCAGACGTTTTGTAAAAGTGGACCTGTCCCTTTAAGAAAGAAAGAAGACAGAAGTAAAAAATACCAATACATTGAAGAGCAAATACCCAAACATAGGGGGCGACTTGGTATGGAGGCGACCTGTCCAGACAATTAGGGGGCGACTTGGTAAGGAGGCGACTTTGTATAGGAGGCGAGTATGTAACGGGGGCGAGCAGTCACCGTCCAACTTCCCATGCTACGTCATTGTCTTGCAGTGGCACAGCTACAGGTTTCATGGGAGGGGGGCACATGCTCCCCATGCCCCCCTCCCCCAAATAATTTGCAAAAGCAATCAAACATAATCTCATCTGCCTCCAATAAATTGTGATACATGTGCCCCCCCCCCCCCCCCCCCCCCCCAATCACTTGCAGGGTACACAGCGCCACTGTTGTCTTGGTTACTCTGGGGGGACAAAATGTCAGACAAATTCCATTTATTTGTTTGCTATCTATTCTATGCATTTATTATAATTTGTTACAAATTTAGAAAATGACTCAACCATGCACTGCACTAGACAGAGTCTAAAGCCCGGCGCAGACAGAGCCGACTCGACCCGATCCGACTGGTTTCATTCAGGCTAGAGTTGGGCCCGGTCAATCGGAGCAGATTTATCTTGTTGAATCGGCCCCAACTGGCATCCGTCTGTCTCTCGACTGGCAACATGTGTGTCGCGAGGCACTGAAAACTGAGCCGATCGGAATGACAACCAGTCGAGTCGGCTCTGTCTGCGCCGGGCTTAACACTCCTTGCTAACACATTCGCAGCAACAGGGCATGCAAGGCGGCAAGGGCCAAGGCGTTAAATTTTTACTGGCCTTACCCAGGCTTAATTTGTTGTTTATTATGGCCACCAGAAACTAAATCCAAAGAATCGTCCATCAAATATGAAAATGTGGGGTTCAATCTTTGCATAGGGGACTGTAATTTGGTCTAAAAAAAGAGAATTTCATACAAAAATACTCGGTCAATACGACCCAGCGAACACAGCGTAGCGTAGTCCCAGAACAAGGGAAGGCCGCTGCGGCGGGCGGACTTGTCGATGCGAGGCCGCCCTGGAGCTTAGGGCACCGCGGCGCCACTGCACGGCATACGAACGAGGCTTGAAGCCTCTCGCGATTAGGAGAGTTTTGAGCTTGAAAATGTACGTTTAAGAGTTCATGTCAACAAAATTTAACGGCTTGAGACTCACAAAACTCCAATTTAAGCGAACAGTTATTAAATATTTGGTTTCAAGGCGAATTGATTGAAAATTAGACACAAATCGACTTAGTCACTTACCAATAACGGCCGAGTGCGGAGGATGTCATACGAACTGGGCTTGAAGCCACTCGCGATTAGGAGAGTTTTGTGCTCGAAAATGTACGTTTAAGAGTTCATGTCAACACAAATTTAACAGCTTGAGACTCACAAAACTCCAATTTAAGCGAACAGTTATTAAATATTTTGTTTCAAGGCGAATTGATTGAAAAATAGACACAAATCGACTGTCGAGTGGGTTCGAGTGCGGAGGATATCACGTGACAAAATCTTGGCGACGAGAAAAAAACCCACCAGAAGTATGACCTTTCAAAAATCAAATTATCTCCACAAATACTTTATTTCACGTAACAAAATTTACACATGATGCCCGTGAAGACCGTTTCTTCCCATTTTATTACTTTTTATTTAGAAAAAAATATTTAAAATGTCGAAAATTAAACAAAAATAAAAGGGGTCGAGTTGTCCGAAGTCAGACCGGACCCCTACCAACTCGGGTTGGCCGAGTATGTAAGGGTCGTTGGCCGAGTTGGTAAGGGTCGAGTTATCCGTTGGCCGAGTTGTCCTGGATTCGGAATGATATATGGCACAATAATACAACTGAAGATACATTCACGTGTATATATACGATATCTATTATTTGTATCAATAATGTTTTCATCATCATGATCATATTCATGCTCATGCCCATTTTGCATTCATTTCATACACGTTGATTCTCTTGACTCGAGTTTGCAAATTACTGATGATTTGGCATGCGCGAAATACCCGATTTTAATCGTAAGATTCAGGCGATCTATTCATACCTTTACTAACCCTATTAGTTCAGTTTCAAGATACGAGAGCCAAGTAAAAGTTATTCAAATTATTACACTGGAGAAATGAAAGATAGATCTTACCCATTACTGGGAAAATTCCAAAATGTTTCCGTTAAAATCCGTCCTCGGGGAAGTTCCCGCGATGTGCAACGCGTCGTTGTGCTTATTTATGCCGTGTTAAATTTAAGCGATCGGGGATGGGCCGGGCCGGCTTGGCATGGGAAAGGGCCGGGGCGGTTGGGCGGTAGTGTAAGCCAGCGCTAGCTATACGTAGCTAAAATTTCACCGACGCGGCGTGCCAAGCTTCATCAAGCTGTAAAAACTCGCATGTGGTATGCTGCCACCTTGTGACCAATACCTTTTAGGAGTTTGGTCTTTGTTATAGCTAGAGCCAGAAAAATGGACATGGTACTAGTATTATAGAAATGCAACAAAAATAATACTCATTATAAATATGATACATTTTTTGGGGAAAAAAAGAAGACACCCATTATACTCATTATGTAACTGCAATAGACGCTCTCTTAAATATAAGGAAATTAGTGCTGTACTTGTTTTTTAATTTGTAAACTGAACTTTTTGTAATGTGCTTCAAAGTGAATAGGCCTACTATTATTTATATTATGAACATCTTGTCATTAATGAGATTATGTTATTATACAGTTAGAACTTAAAGTTTAATTGATTGTTTTGAATTTAATGTGATTCTATATAAATTAATTTTAAATCATTAAAGGGACTTAGTAACATTGTCCAAATCCTCAAAATCCAATTGGAATTCTAGCGGTTCTCTCATAGCCTACCTTGCTGTGTTCGTATTAGCAAAAAAAACACAGGACCGGTTTTGGTTTTTCAAATTTCCCTTTCGTTAAAAAGATATTTACGATTGAAGTGTTCAGATGTTAAAACGATCCACTGGATCGTCGAAACCGTGTACAAAGTCAGTGCACTGGGCCCCGACATCACTTTGCATTTTTGCTCATTACTCGGCCATATAACGTTCATAATTAACTTGGAATTTTCACAGAATACCCAGTGGACATATCAGATAACAATATACATTGAATCAACCATTCATCACTATTGCACATGCCAACAAAGTTACTAGATCCCTTTAATATGACTTACTCGATGATTATGAGTAATGTGTAATTTGAAGTTTGTTTAATTGATTTATGCTTGCTGTTACATACTGTTATATGCGGTTATAGTACTGTTATATACTTTGTAACCATGTGAAATAAAAATTTCCATGAATATGGACTATAAAATCAAATCAATCAATCAATCATCAATATTAAATTTCATGTGGTACGTAAAATCGCTGAGAGAAGTCAACACAACTTTTATTCAGATGACTTTGCTGTTACTGATAGGATATAGAGCTCTCAACATTTTGTGCGCTTCGTTCGACTTTAGTCACAAACAGCGGCGCGCTTCGTTCGACTTTAGTCACAGACAACGATACGTGCGGCGCGCGTGCGCATACAATATACGATGCGTGCGATGCGCGCACGCGCGCCTAAAATAATCTGGCGACGGGGGGATCTACTACTGCACAGCGCACAAAGTGTCAAGAGCTGTATATAGGAAATATACAACTCAATTCCAGACTAAGTGTTCCCTGAAGGGACCAGCCATGATATTGACCACAGCCCTGATATTGACCACAGCCCTGATATTGACCACAGCCCTGATATTGACCACAGCCCTGATATTGACCACAGCCCTGATATTGACCACAGCCCTGATATTGACCACAGCCCTGATATTGACCACAGCCATGATATTGACCATTATCTCTTAGTGGGCCATTTTGCTGTAATCTGATTGGTCAATTTGTCTTTGAGACAAACCCGTATTTACCTCATTTACTTGGTCAAAATGATCAAACGGGTAATATGAGCCCGTATTACCTGTTTACGTCTTGTTGTTGTTATTGTTTTAATGTAAATTATCGTGTTTTTCATCGTTGTGCACATGCGCAGTGGCGATTTCAACCACTGAAGATGAGCCCGTATTACGTGAATGAAAGCTATCATGGATGTACCATTCACAACCTTGTTGTGAATGTTTATCCAAAAAACAATTAAAGTACTGGAGGACAAGGACATTGTACATATGTTATTGTTACTGTTGTTTTGGAATTTTGGATACAGTTACAAGTTGTTTGGAACAGTTTATATTACTTGGAGTCCATGTGAGATGGACAATATTTGAAATTGATAAGGCAAGGGAGCACAACAGGGGTGTCGATCCGTTTTTGAGATTGGGGGGGCGAAATTAGAAAAATTTTCCAGAGTGACCACTGAGAGAGCTAAAAGCCCCACATTGGCATGCCCGGAAGTTTTTATTATGCGCTCATTGAAAGTGTCTTGATGGCTCGAAGACCTGACTTTGGGGGGCACCCACATTTGGGGACAATAATGGGGGTCCAGGGGGCGGAGCCCCCGGAAGCTTTTAGATTTCAGACATTTGCTCCTAGCATGGGTGTTAAAATTGTATAAAATAGTGAACCTACTCATAACGTATTTTTAAAGAGCATAGCGAGGAAAAGACTGAGCCTTGCATGAGATGGATCCACGTGATCATGTATACTATAGAGCCATCGATATAGTCTAGGGCATTGGGCTCCCATGAAACTAAGCAAGGGCGTCAACAATTTCTCAAAAGTGTAGGGGAGACATTGCGAGGAAGCGAAAGGGAGCTTTTGTATTTTGGGGCGTGAAATTGTGCGATTTGGTGCACACCTGAGACAGAAATTTCACGTAATATGAAGTATATAGGTATGGAACCAAAAATACATAATGACAAAGGGAGGGGGACAATCTACTCCTTTTTCAAATGTGGGGGGACATGATATTCCAATTTGATTTGCTTTCAGCGCATATGTACCGAGATTATTTTATTTTCTGTGACCGTGTGCTAGCTATAGATGAGGGTTTAATAAACTTCGTTTGAAGTGTGCGTTTGAGAAATTACGCTGCCCAACACATTTCAAAAGGTGAGTTCCCGCAACCCACATGAAACTTGCAATATGAGAAAAGAGATTTACAGTCTTTTTCAAACTAAAAAAACGGCTATTTTGAAGATTAATTATTGATAAATGTTTCTTTCCCCTCTTTGGCATTATATCACTCGATTTTTTTCTTCCTCATTTTCGGAATTATTGGGGGGGCGAAATGATATGTTCGCCCCCCCCCAATATTTTCATTGGGGGGGCGACCGCCCCCCCTGCCCCCCCAGGATCGACACCCCTGGAGCACAAAGAGCACAAGAAAGAGCACAACATGGTGAGTACAAATATGTTTGAAAAAATGTATACACTTAAAGAGATAAATCTGTCACACCCTGCTTGTTCTCACGCAATACGGGATATATCTACGTTCTGGTTCCATATTCCATTCGGCCTCCGGCCTCATGGAATATGGAACCAGAACGTAGATATATCCCGTATTGCGTGAACAAGCAGGGTGTAACTAATATATTGACGTTTAATTTATTTCATATCCAGAAAACTGAACACCATGCAATTCCATTCCTTTAAGTAACACGTCCATCACTGAATTCATGACCATTATTGAGGACTGACACAAAACTGTATAGTAAGCTAGCAACTGTCTAGATTATTAGGCATCAAAACAAAATAGTATCTAACAGTAAACAATTACTGTAAAAGGACGCATTTCAGAGCTTTAAAAGCACCATACATGTATTAATATGGTTTGTAGCTTAGACTCACTGTCAAAATTGCCCTCTTGACTGTGGTGACACTACATCATGTCAATCATGCGACTAAATGCACAAATCTGATTGGTTGAAATGCACACATTTTCTGACTTACAACTAATTGTAACCAACAAGGTCTGAATACTGTATGTTCTTTAGTAATGTAAATCCATTATTCTCTTTTTTTTTAAGAATTATTTTCTTTACATTGCTTGAAATTCCTTTTCTACATATATCCATACAATATCACTCTCTCATTATCACCCACTCTCTCAAAATTGATTGCACCAAAATAACAACTTTTACAGTAATAATGACAGGGCACAAGCATAACCTGATCATACATTTATATGCAGTTTTATTTCACCTCCGGAGGTGAACCGACAAGTGACAACGTCATTCTTTACTATAAATCTGTGTAAACTCTTCAGCTTATATGGAAGTTGATATAATACAAAAAAAGCAAGGCATGACCAAAAATAATAAATTAAATAAGTGTACTCGCATGATACAATTATTATTCTATAATTGTATTATAATTGTATTACCACAACTGAAATAATTACCAGATGGATATATATTAGATGTTTAATGATTGACAGATAATCAGAAATTATGGCTTTTAGCCTTTTATCATTGGTAAGAAGACTAGCAATTGTACTCGCCTAAACATCATGACATAACAAAAGATCAACACTATCCTCAAAAACCCTCAACACTGTAAAAAACAAAAAATGAACACTTAACACTGAACGTCGGAGCATTCTTCTCAAAGTGCAACATATACAAAATGTACAGAAAATTAAATGTTACATGTAGGTTTGACCCACAATCATATACTACATAGACTTTCAACATAACACAACTATTTCAACACAACAGACTTTGCACAGTGTAAAGTGTACACTTTCACGACTAAATCAATGCCAGTCATTTTTTTCTTGAGTATATGATTAATTTTTGATAATATATAGTATAAAATTACTGTGAAGTTACACAATTACCAACACATTCTTGCTTAAAAGGAATATCAAACTTAGTACATTGTGCCGGAACGTAGTTATTAAATTTTAATTAATAATTATATTCAGAGAAATGTTTTACTAGTTGCAAAATGATGCAAGCCAATACAAATATCAGAATAACAATTCATAAAAATTTCATCACGAATTCCAAATGTTTGTTTAAGCTTTGGAAATTTGAGCATATTGACCGACATAGCACCAACAAAAAGATGAAATGGAAACATGGCATACCAAATGCATTGTCACTCTGCAATAATTAAGGATCCAAAATATATTCTCCAACTAGGGAGATTTGACAAAATACAATTATATTAAAACGTTAATCATGGAATATATACTAGTTTAATGACACAGAGTTATACTATATTTAATAATAAACTCTTTTCTTATACCTAAATATAGCAAACATGGTATGCTTTTACCCCTTAGCACATCAAATGGGTTCCTTTTTCTTGGTATCAGCATGTTCTGTAAGGCAGGTCCCATGTTTAAATAACATTGCATTGCCATCAAACAGCCATACATTTCTGGTACAATACATTAATTTACTAATAACAGGTTTTGTTAGACCAGTATGGTACATATCCCATGTTTAAATAATGTTGATTTGTTATATTGTATGCTGTTCAACATTCTTTGGATGTGCATTTGCTGTGCAATAATACAAATATTAATAGTCATTATTTGTTGGTACTATACATTACTGATAAAAAGTGTGTTTTGTGACACAGGCCTAAACGCAGGCCTTTACACATGCATATACAGTCAAACCTGTGAATAGTGACCACCTAAAGGAAATGCAAATAGTGGCCTCTGCTGACAGGTGATCTCTTTAGACAGGTTCAATGACATTGTTTTCTATGTAGGGGATCACTTTTGGTGACCAATATAGGCAGGTTGGCTGCTATAGACAGGTGACCACTTAGACAGGTACATGTATCTAGCTCAGTTTTACTAGACTAGCAATCTCTTGTTGCAAAATGCAATTGTATCATCAGTTTTTACAATATGAAAAGACTATCATTGTTTTATACAAAATAGTGCCTTAAAAATGATACTTCACACATTACAGTATCAAGTGATTTATAAATTTACATTATGATTTGTAGTATCACCCATTCTTATCATTTTCTGTATATTTCAGCAGTCTCTATCAAAAATGTCTCAAATTTACATTCAAAAATGGAGATATGGCATTATGCAACAAACTTTTCCATATCGTGGGTTGAGAAGAGAAGGGCGCCAAGTCACTTTTTGTACTTCAGAGATAATCACGATTAAAAATTGAAAGCCACGTAGAGTCCAATCCCAATGACGTAGCTCTCTTGTAAATTTGATGAATATTTCCCCCCAAATTAGAAAAAAAATTTCTGAAAATTTTGCAACACACAGAGGAGACCTTGATCTACAATATTGTATACGTAACGCATTTACGAAAAATGTGAGTTAACACACTTCTTACTCTTACCCGATGATAAATTGTTATCTTTTTGGTACCTCAGTTAAGAAAAAATCGAATAACGCCCTTTACTCTCATCCAACGTTGCGTTTTTATATTTTTGGTAGCAAGGAGAATGACAGGTGATCTGCTGCTGGGTCCATTATATGAGGCGTATCTTCTTGGTGGCACTCTCCACCATCATGTCATCCATGAGGCCGTTGCCAATGGGCGAGGTGGCCTGGAGGAGGGGGGAGTTGGAGGCACGCCCAAACAGGGAGAGCAGGAGACCCACGCCGTAACCCGTTGCTCTCTCACCCTGCACATATATAGAGAGAAAGAAGTAGATAAAGATTAGTTTCTGATAAGGCAGTTACATCAAGTTTGATCCAGTTTCCTTTAGTTCAATCTAGTTATGTCCAGAGGAAAGGAGAGTAAGAGGTATGGCCAAACAGGGAGTGCAGGAGGCCCACGCCGTACCCCGTTGCTCTCTCACCCTGCACACATAGAAACATAAGATAAAGATTAGTTTCTGATGAAATTATTAAATGTCTACAAAGTATGATCTATACCAATGCTAGAAATAAATGTTGTTTTTTTCTTTTGGCCAGGCAAGCACCAACATTAATGTTAAGTTATATTTGTATGCCCCTTCCAGCAAGTAAAATTTATCATGAATAAATGTTAGTGGCCCAACGCTAACTTTTAGTTGCTCTGACTTGGCAGGTAAAGACTAATTTTGCGTTCAACTTCTGCAAATCTTACCGAGTGGGAGGGTGATGCAATGTCAAAGTGTATCCACACACCACTGTAGTCAAAGCCAATGTGAGCTCCGATGAAGAGGCCGGCGCATGAGCTCTGAGCATTACCTCGGTCCTGGAAAGAAAACAGGAAATTGATTAGAATTATCTAACGCTTTAACAAAATCCTTGAATGAAAACAAGGCATGCGTACAGTATGCATCAAAGAAACTTTCCAATCTAACGTTTGTAATGTTATGTCAATCAATAGAGAAACCTCTTTTAACTGCAGTAATTTGGAAATTTTCTTTAGTTATATACTGTATACAAATGTTTGTGCGGGGTGAAAGTCATGAATGTTTCTTGCAGAGTTGTAAAGTTATTACAGCTGCTGTAGTAAAAGCCTTGTCTACAGTGGCCACTATCGTTTTACACTTTACACAGGTTTGACTGTCCTACGTTTTGATTTTCAGCTTATTTTCATTACATTAATGGTGGGATTGCATTCTAAAATGAGAGGGTAAAAAACAAGTATACTCACAGCCACAGAATTTTTCATGTCAGCCACTGCACTGCCAAATTCACTGAAGTGAAGCTCAGGGCAGTAGACCAATGGGAACACCAGATCACCGCTGCTCCGACCTGTGAAACATTAAAGGGAATTCAGACCGGTATATCAGACGCGTGAATCCATATTGCGCACTTTTGCGCACGGTATGTAATCCCCCTTTGCTCAGTTATAAGTAGCGATCGCAAACTGTCCCAGTTCACGAACGACCGAGTCGAAAATAGTCGCGTTCGGAATGTTTGTTATACCAAGGAGGTACTGGAATCATGAGATTTTTACAAGCGAAAGTATTACGCAACACGCTCAACTGCACCGACATCACAGGTGCCGCTGGTATCTTATCAGCTCGAGTGGTTCGACTACCTCAATGTACAGTTTATCGCTTGGTACATAATAGCTACCAGCTGTGTGCTGCATGCAATTTCATATGAAGGTCCGTGTTCAGATATTCCGAAGCACCGCTCTAGATCGATCCAACACACATCGAGTTTACCTCGGGAGATTACGGTGGAGTGCGAGTTGGATTTTGCTGACTACCCATTTTAACCCACGCATATTTGCCTTTAAGAAAACAATTCATAGGAGTTACTTCATAATTAGACTGCATTTATGTTACAAAGACATACTATGCAGAACTTGGCAGTCATAAATAAATTTGATTCGGGCTACATAATTGATCCTAAATGCCACCGGCCCTAAAGGGCAACAAAATATATCATAATTTATCATTTTTCCCTTTGTTTGGGGCTACTAGAATTTGAACAATCTTGTTTTTACTTGCCTGACTGGGTCACAAGGCAGAACAATCAATATCTAGCATTGGGTTACCGACTTCACTACACTTTACAAATAATTGGAACTCACCTGCTTTCATGGAGGCCGACTCCCAGTCTTCGTTGTTTGTGAGCACGGCAGCGTGGTACTTGCCGGTTGAAATCCCCTGCGCACCTGTGAGCGTTGCCATGTCAACGATGATGTCGGCTCTCAGATCTCGCGCAGCATAAGACACCTGAAAGAGAAGTAAATCTGATTGTTATTATAAGCAAACCTGTCTATAGAGAGAGAATAAAGGTGACAGAAACGATTGTCTATGTTAGCAGGTGTCTCCCTTGGGTGGACTTTAAAGACATGTTTTTCTACATTGATATCTGTTGACATTGAAAACATTTTCACAGCCTTGAAAAGGGACCAATTCAATCAAATCTAAGATATTCAATTAACTTTTGACTAATTGCTGACTGTAGAAAAGCTTTGATTTCAACTAAAAACCAGTCGTCAATCTAAGGATGTATGAAGGGAAATTCACAAATAAGACATATAAAACATTAAATAGATTTTGAGGCAAATTATCAAAGACATTAACAAAACGTGTACATACCCCATCTGCTAGTACTAGTCTGCCTTCTGCATCAGTATTGTTAATTTCAACTGATCTGTAAAATTTAAAAAAAGCACAAGAAAGAAGAAAGATGTTTAGTCATAATGCCCCGCTCTTGATCAGAATCACCAGAGAAGGATAAGATGTGTTTTTTGTACTCAAAATTAGTTTTCACCATAATGTACTTGTCTGTAATAAACTACACATCATATTGAAATTCTACTTAATTGGTCTCAAATCTCATGATTAGCTCTTTCATAAATTGTGTATATCAAAATAACAGCAATAATTCCTATTCTGTGACATTATCATCATTCATCATTTTCCCTCCAAAATTATCATCATCCATCATCATCATCAAGAACATGACACCATCATTATTTTCATACTTCTCATCAAAATGGATTACAATCATTATTTTAATCTTCATCACCACTATATTGTCACCGTTGTCATTCACCACCCCATCCTCATCCTCATCATCATAATCACTGCCGCCGCCACTGCCACCACCATAACCACCACCATCATCATCATTAGTGGCGTAGCTCCGAGAGGGGCCATGTGGGAGCCTGTGTTCCCCCCCCCCCCCCCCCCAAATAATTTGGAAAAAACAATAACAAACAAAAGGGGAACATTTGTGTGCCACCCCCCAACAAAAATCAGTCCGACCACGCCAGGCGACTGATCATCATCACCACCACCATCATGGCATACCTTCCTGAGTACATTATGTGCACATCATCTGGCCTAGTAGCATCTGGGCCCACAGCATTCTCGGCAAGGCAGAATAAGGCATGTAGATTTTCTTTAAATCCCTGAATCAAAAGAAGAAACATTATTTTCTTATGAACAAAAATCACACTTTGAGAGTTAAACATGAAACATAACATAAATTACTTATTTAACACTGACTTTACATTTGCAGACACAACTTGGAGGTGACAACATTTACAATAGCCGAGTAGTCCCAAAACTGTCACAGTCCTAAAAATGGCATAGCTATTTTGTAGTTGTGATTGTACTGTGGTACTATGTAACAAACAACACCAACAAAGAGAGAAATTAAACTTATTTACAGGTATATTTACAAGTAAATTGATTCATATTTGGATGTTGACAATTTTCATAAAATGGTCTGAGAAGAAAATAAACATATTTCTTGATAAACTTATTTTGTAACAACAACATTTCCTATAATGTTGGCAAAAGAGTGTGGAATGGTGTGACAATGTGGGACTTACAGTTTTGACTGCTGCATGGAAGGCCCCCAGAATGGCTGCAGCACCACCACAGTCCCGCTTCATGCCTGGCATGGCAGTCTGAAGCAAACAAAACACAAATAAAGTAAACACTTTCTATCAATAAATGATCAAATGTGACCCATCACCACAAAATGACAAATATCTTCAAAAAGTTGTCAAATGTGTGGTGGAGAGTCTCAAATGCAGTGAGAAGCATGTTTTCATGGGTTAAATGAACTTGGACAGATATAGCCTACAGCGACATCTTTAACATTACTTAATGAGGAAGAGTACAAATTTATACTACTTTTTAATAAAAAATGTAACATATTTTCCGTATAAATGAGGTAATTTCAGAGTTTGGGCATCCTTATTGTTCTGATCATATTAACTAGTTCAAGTTCTTGGTCTTGAACTATTGTTTTAAGTCCTCATACAAGATCTTGGTCACAATGTTAAGTCTATCAGTCTGATTTTGGTCCCAATGCCTTCTAGCCAGGCACTCTGCTTATTACAGAATGGAGAAAGCAAAGTTAAACGCTTTTATTTACCAGAGGACTAGCCCGCTTCTGTAACTTTCAATACTCATATCTGGTGCGTGGCCTAGGGCTACAGAATCGGATATAGGCAGCATTTTATGCATCAAACTGGCACTTCAAATTCAATTGACAATTTGGGTTCCAAATGGATTAGGTCTACACTCACTTTGCCCTTGATAGAGAGGCCACCGGTGTCATAGACAATGCCCTTGCCCACCCATGCAATGGTCTGGGTTGCGTTGGGTGGAGTGTGACTCAAGACTGCAAAGGCTGGTTTATTGACGGCTGCCTTACCCACACCATAGATCCCTGAAGAATTGAGAAAAGAAGGAACACATTTTGTGAAATACAAACTTTTGAAGAAAAAAAACAACTTTTTATTACATTATTCTCAGACAATAGATATCTATTGCATTTGGTGGAGTGTGACTCAAGACTGCAAAGGGAAGGTACATTGGTGGCTGCCTTACCCACACCATAGATCCCTGATCAATTGAGAAGGAAAGAAATGAAAAATCTTGTAAAACATGTTATTCATTGGTAACAAATTGTTGTGAAGTAAAGACTTCTTGTACAACAAAAATTTGTTGTAAGATTTCACTTTGGACCATGGATTTTTGTTGTATTGGGTGGATCAAGAGTTGCAAGATTACATTCATCATCCCTTTTTGTTCCTCCTATTTTTGTAATGGCAAGATCATCTATCTATACTATATACATGTATCCTTCGATGCTTCATAAACTTCAGTTCCTCAACAATTTCATGTAATGTGTTGTAACTATAAATCCACACATCAAGCCTGCAATCTATTATGAGTAGTATTAATGAAGAATGTAATACATTGATTTCATATTACTCTCTGTTAGTCTGTTTCTACAATAAGATGATCAGCTAACGTTTTCAACATCAATCTTGTTTTTATAAACAAAATGATATAGATAGAAGATTACTCTTGTTGTATCTTACATGGGATTAGATCAACTGAGTAGTGGGAAAACGGCTATAGACCCAATTGATGAGACCATAGATGGGAAGTGATTAACCCCTTGCTTGCTTTGAGTGAAATTTGGCAAGAATATAAATTTACATGATAACAATGACTGGGGATTTCTTAATGCACTACTTGAGTTTCATAATAATAATAATAATAGAACAGCATTTATTTTTGCGCCATCAATCTAGAAATTCTATTCCAAGGCGCATTATACTGTACAGTTCACATCACACATTTCTAAATGAAAGGGTGATGTGTTTGCACATTTCAAATAGAAAAATGGGGTTAAGACTTAATTTTGAGTAACAGGGTATCACAACAAATTACAGACCCAAAGGCTGTTAACCGTTTACTGACCTCCGAATCCTTTCTTCTTGAGCTCCTCTCCTTGGATGATGAGTGGCACGATTCCAAGCCCCTCACCAACATTACGGATCTCCTGGAAGATAGAAAACATCCACATTAGAAAATATATTCTGACGTTAAAGTCCTCCATTTTCATAGCTGGTTAGCAAATTGTGATAACATGTTCAGTTTTAAAGCCTTATATTGCACATACGTATACAAGAAATAGATATAGACCAAAACTCTACAGCAAAACTATCATTTTAGCCACCATAATACATTAGGGCCATTATACAGAGTGTACAATATTCAATATCGTAGATTTCACATGTTGTAAAACAACTTTTCTTTTCAACATTTTTTGCTCTTGTTTTTTGTTCCTCCATGTACAAACTTGGGAATGTTTTAATTTATATGTAGATGAATGAAAGGGATTAAAGCTTTTTTATGCATATTTGTCTACTTAATTGGGTCAGGTGGATTAATTGTTTGCCACTCAGAGCTTTTATTATCTGAGACGCATCACCAATGCTAGAAATTTGCCTTGTGACCCAGTCATGAAAAGTTTAAAACAAGATTTTGTTTATTTATAGTGGCCCCAAGCAAAGAAAAACATTGACAATTATGTCATATTGCGTTGCCCATTTGGGGCCAGTGGAATGAAGCATTGATCAGTAAATTTTTTAGTGGCCCAGGCCAGCAGGCCTGTGCAAATTTCCAGCATTGTTCATCACTAAGCTTGCTGCACACTTACATCAAGAAAGTTGTCTGTGTTCATCTCACTGCAGGGCATGTCCACGATACGAGCCGCGTCCCGCACAGACTCTGCCGCGATACTGACAGTGTTGATCTGTTCCTCAGTCAGGGGATTGCTGTCACCGTCCGTGATGACGAACTCGACAGTGATCGTGCGCTGCCCTTTCTTGGCCGCGGCCTTCCGGGAGTACAGCGGGTAGGCACGGGCCACGGCGCACCCCAGTGCAAAGACATGAGCACGTTCACAAATTACCTGGGAGAATCCGGAGTCAAATGAAAAAAAAGAATTCATAAGAAACACATTTTATGGATGGCTTCATGATTAAAATCATTACCTAATGGTATTCCATTTCAATATAGAACAGTCATATTAGTTCGATGCAGTTGCAGCAGTTCACAATTGTTTTGCCGATATCAAAACAATATTTCTTATGGACGTTCCAAGTGGATGATCAATTAACATCCATTTTAACAATTGTATGGGGGAAATTGAAGCCCTTTTCAAGAGTTACAAGGGTTGTTCATTAAAGATTTCCCATCACTCACTTCCCATGGACTGAGAAGAACCAAAACTTGGCAGTTATCAAGTCTTTCTCTACATAGGTACAACCAAGGGTCACACACTTCTCCTATCGCCTTATGCAACTGTGGAGACTCCCTCTGAAAAGGTCTGCAGGTTGCGTCAGAAGCCATAACTTGACCTCGGAAATCATAATTTTTAGCTGGGAAGTGCTTGCCCTTAAAAAATTACTTCATGTTTCGAAAGAGGTGGAAGTCAGATGGTGTGAGGTTATCTCTGATATCTTACCACTATGCACTCCTTGCTGCCACTTCCTGGGAGGTAGTTCCGCACCAGCTTGGTCAGCACATGACTGCGAGACGGCGTGTTGTGTCGGCTGGCTTTTGTTGGAGTAACAGCGAGGGTGGCATTGTTGAACCACAGCGAGACTGAATCAGCTGAGAAATGAGCTCAGGCAATCTGCAGCGATCTTGTAATTCTGAGGGTAAAGAGTGGGATAGCAGTTCAAAATAATTAAAATTCCTTAATCTAGAATAAACACATAGCTTTGCGAAGGGATGTTGTATAAGGTGGCTTAAGTTTTAAAAAGGGCGATGGTGGCATTGTTGAACCATAATAAGACCAAGTCACCTGAGAATGAATGAGCTCAGGCAATCCGATCGATCTTGTAATTCTGAGGGTAAAGAGAGTGGGACAGCGGGTCAAAATAATCATACAATGCTTAAGTGGTTGAATTATGCTATCATTGCAATAGAACAAAAACATGTATATTTGAGAAGGGATGCTGCATCGGCTGGCCTTCATTGAAGTGACAGCAAGGGTGGGATATGCGTTGTTGAACCACCACAATACTGTGACAGTTGACAATGAGCTCAGGCAATCCGTAACTGTCTTGTAAATGTGTACCGTTAACCTGGGTGACTTTGGCCAGTTTTTGAGAAAGATATATTTTCATCTAGCCTTACTTACTTGATCAAACTTCTTATTTGTAATAATATATTCTTACAGGGTAATGTAAAAAATCAGAAATTTGTTCAAGTAAGTAAGCCTCAATGATGATACATCTTTCTAAAAAAAAAATGGCCAAAGTCACCCTGGTTTACAGTAGGTAAAAAGAGTATTTATAGGACTTCATTGATCAATTATTTACATCTGGTCTCTCCTTTCTGTTTGTTACAATTTACAAATGGGCATTTCCATAGTAATTTGGGTACTCATGGGGGATGGCCAGTAATTCCTACTTTTCCATCATACATGCATCCCAAATCAATGTTCATTGTTGAAAGCTAATCAAGGAGAGATTTGCATTGAACCAGTCATTAATAATGTTTTATATCTGTTAAAAATATTAAGCAAACGTATGTAATGCGGGGCAGACAATACATATGGGAGAACACAGAATTGGGAAACCATAATAATAATAATAATAATATTAATAATATCAAGCACTTATAAAGCGCCATCTATCTAGGTAGCCTATTCCGAGGCGCATAACAAAGGAAAGAAGAAGAAAAAAAGAAGAAAAGCTTAAACAAACAAAAATACCAATACATGCAACTAATATATTAATAAGCTATTCTAAACAAGTATGATTTTAATTTAATCTTAAATACTTGTAACAAGTCTATTGTTTTTAATTCATGGTTTCAATGTCATTAATATTCCCCCAATGTCAATAAATGTTTTGATTTGTAGGAGAGATAATTAAACTCAAATAATTTTACTTGTGAATGTGACTGTCTTTTATAGGGATTTGTGCCTCCACCATGAACGCCCCCCTGCAAGTCAAGGGGCTTACTGTATGAACGCATGTAACGTCTAACGTTACAACGTCCAACGAGGTCGAGGACAGACAAATTATACAAATGTGCTTTAAAATATTGGACAAATTGTACAAAAATGAAACATTTCCATTATGAAACATGATTTCGTCATAATAAATCACACTTAATATTGTTGTAGAAAAAAAAGAAGAATAATACTAGAAAAGGACCAAAAAATAGAGGGGAAACAAAATCCCTTTTTTCAGATGATCCATCCGATTTCGAATTTGATCATAAATCAAAGTTTGCCAATCAATCATCAAATTCATGGGCATGGCATGGCATGGGCCATGGCAAAATCCAATACTTTTTTTCACCCTTGGGCTGGCATGCTTTGGAGAAAAAAAATTCATTTGACAGTATGTTTTGATTTAGATCAATATCAATAAATAATATTCGCACATCGTATACAAATGACACTTTAAATATTCATGAAGTTTCTGCCAAATCAAGTTCCTCGTAACACAAAAGTGAAGGAGTGGGACCACAGTCACGCTTCCTTTGTCAAACAACGGGCACGTTCAGACGTTTATAGCGGTACCCTGGATCGGCTTCCCGGGAGAGTGGCGGCGGTGTGTTACAAGGGTGTGTCGATGCTCCAGTTCATCTAACAAAAAATTCCAATCTCTCTGTAAATATATAGAAATCTACTTACTTCTTCCGAAACGCGGGGCTCCAACTTGGTTTTGACAACATTGTATGGAACTTGCTGGACACAAGGCAGCTGACCAACGATCAAAACAGGGCGATCTGCTGGATCCGAGACGCTATTTCCGGCAGAGAACTGCAGGATCTCTGTGCGAGTAGCGGCAGCCATGTCGATAAAATGCAAAATTGAATCACGGACGTAATTAACCCGTACCGTATATACCGGCCGTGTGTGGGCCTGACTAGCAGCCATCCACATCCAATATGCATCCAATTATTGGGTCTCAAAATGTTAAATATTGATACATGATGGAACATAGAGATGATTGCCAGCAGGTAGCGGTGGATCTAAAATGGGAAAGGGATGGCAATCGCGTCTCCGCCCCCACACCCCCCCCCCCCCCCCCCCCCCCCCCCCCCGCCACCCCACATCCCCTACCCAGTGATATGGGCGCTCAACAAAATTGCCGCAATTCATATCTCTCTTGATTATATTACCCTTCATTAATTTGATATCATTAGAATGCATGTTTATTACCCTTAACATCGATGTGTCATTGCAATTATGATTATGTATCCATGGAATGTGCATTACACCTGAATATGCGGCAAAAAGCAAAATGTCGCAAAAAGCATCAAATTAGATTTTGTCAACATGCAGCACGGAACAGTGAAGACGTCTCCTTTTGTAGAAGGATAGTGTTTTTTGTTGCTGTTGAGGCGGTCATGCATCGATGTCCTTGGTGTATTTTCCTTTTCTTTTATGAAATCTTCTAACATTTCACTTTTGATTCAGGTATAATGCACATTTCGTGATGACACTAAAATGGGGCGTCAATGTAAAGTCCAATAAACATGCTTTCCAGTGATACCAAGTTCATGTAGAATAATAAATAAACAAGAGACTATTAAATGCTCAAACTGTAATTGTGGGACTTTATGTAAGGGGTTTATGCTAGCGTTGTTAGACTGATTTAAAGGGGTAGTTTAGTTTTGGTAGAGAGGGCGCTGCACATCACAATTTTTTTGTGAGGTAATGAAAAATTGAGTGTCGAATTTGAGAGAACATGCAATTTTAATGGCAGAATAAACTTTATTTGGTCAAAATCGACCCAGAAACGGCTGAAATATCAATAAATATATCTGATCTTATAATTATTTGGGGCCCAAATAATTAGATGATTTTTATAAAAAAATAAAAAAATGCTTGCACTTTTTCAAAATGTTCAAAAGCATTTTTTAAATAGTTGTTGATGATCTAGCTATTTAATCATTGTATCAATACAACATCACATGCATAATTTTGTATGAAAAATGGTTGAAACCGAATGCCTTTTTAAAAAGCGCCCTCTTGTGTTTTAATGGCTCTTTTTGAATGATAACAGGCTTTTTACTTAGTCGTTTGTAATTTTGTATACCTTTCGAGCATGGTGGAGTTATAACTATTAGTTTATAATGTTACTGTGCAGGTTTTGGCTACTAAAGTTCAGCCTTACCAAAACTAAACTACCCCTTTAAGGGGGTCAAACAAATTATTGAGGGGCACGCCTTCTCGTTTTACTATTATTTTTTCCAAACAAAATGAAAAATACCCTCCCCACCCCGTCCCCTCGTGCATGCCCCTCCCCATTTCCCTGCCAGGGGGTGCCATAGAACGTTCCCTAAAAATGTAAGTTAGGCCCACAAATTGATAACAAACATTTTAAACGGGTGATCTCCACAATAATGAAACATGATAGACTGTACCCGGTACCCCCTATATAATAATAATAATAATGATTGAAACAGCTTGCATTTATATCGATTAATACAGGGTTTCTAAGCATAAAATAAAAGTATTATTATTATTAAGTAATCGGGGCTTCTTTCACATATAACCGCATTCTTATGCGTTTCGCACAGATCTAATTACATGTAGAGGGCTACTGGGCTATACACATGGGCGTCAACAGGCGGGGGGGCCCATGGCCCCCCCCCCCCCCCCCCACTTTGAAAGTGGAGGGGATTGTCCCCCCCCCCCACACTTTTTTTCATAAGTGTATACATTTTGTATATTTGATTCCATAGATTTCATAGATTTAACTCTGACATACATGTATATGTGAAATTTCTGTCTCAGATATGCACCAAATCGCACAATTTCAAGCCCAAAAGTGCAAAAGCTCCCTACAGTGGGAGGGGACACCCCCTCCCACACCCTCCCCCCGCTTGGTTGCTTCGCTTCCTCGCCAATGTCCCCCCCCCCCCCCCCCACACACACACTTTTGAGAAGCTGTTGACGCCCTTGGCTATACAGAGTGAGTAAAAAAAAAGTCCCATCTTTTAAAAGTTTTCTTGTTTGAAGTATATGAACATTTCGTCGTTGAGAAAGATAAGGGCGCTAAGTGGAATTTTTAGTGACATTTCAGAAATTGAGTTATGTATACCATCTTGTAGCTTACAATGTCCTGTACCTTGTACCAAATTTTCAAATGATAATTCGTTTTAATTACTGAGATATAGACCAATAATCAAAGGGCGTTAAAGGCTCTCGGCGATTTTGTTGAGAATTAATGAGAAGGGCGTTAAGCGCACTCGGTGCCTGAGCGCATGCGCAAAACAGGCGCAGCTCGCATATTGTTTGTTTCGATATGAGAAGGTTTGAACCGGTCCAGTGCGCGCGGAGACTTAGCGCCCTTATCACTTTTATAAAAATCTGCAAAAGCGCGTGATTCGTAAAACAGTTGCGTGGAAAGGATACGAATTGTGGGCGTTAAGTAATAAAACTGCACTAAAATCGTTTAACAAAATAATAATTTCTTCGGATTTGTATATGATTGTGTCTACAATGTTAAAATACATCTTTTATGTTTAGATCATTAAAATTATTATTATTATTTATTTATTATTATTTATTATTATTTATTCGGCCAAAATTCAAACATTATGCAACTCTCATGGCAATGATAAGGGCGCTAAGATTCCAACTATAGCTCTAAACAAACAAACTTTAGTAAATTTTGTCCCAGTTTTTTTTATAGATACAAGAAAAGTATACATTCTCCATACTGTCTTTTCAAAAAGAATTAACAAATCAGACAAAGCTGTTAATTGTGACTTTTAAAAAGGCAAAACAATTTAAACGCGATTATCTCGGAATGACATACGGCGAGCGCGTAAGGACTTAGCGCCCTTCTGTTTCTCAACCGATTTTATGATATGTCTTGGCAGCAGGCATAGTTATCCTCCCAGCATATTTCGGTACCCTTTTCATTTGAATCTCTGCACGCATGACTGAACACAAGACAATCTTTAAAAGACTGCAAAAACTCACTTGCGCCAAGTGGATGGGTGAGGAAAAAACAGTGTTTTCAACAAAGACAGTCAGACAGACAGAAACACACAAACACACACAGTAAAAATTGTTTCATGTTGAGTATTGGTCAAACTTAACTTTAGTAACCAAAACCTGCATCATTACGGTACAAAGTAATAGTTATAATTTCAACATGCTCGAAAAGTATACACAATTACAAATGACTAAGTAAAACCCCTGTTATCATTCAAAAAGAGCCGTTACAACTCAAGAGGGCGCTATTTAAAAAAATCACTGGTTTTAGCCATTTTTCATACAAAATTGTGCATTTAATGTTTTGTTAAAATAATGATTCAATAAAGATTTTTAAAAACCAATTCAGATTTTTTCCCAAGTAGTCTTTAAGCATTTTTAAATATTTTTCTAAAAAGTCTAAATATCCCCCGGTGATTACCGGTGAAGAATCTTTCGAATACAAATATATACTTATGGATATTTCAGCCGTTTCTGAACCGTTTTTGATCAAATCAAGTTTATTCTGTCATTAAAATTGTATGTTCTTTCAAATTTGACAGTCAGTTTTTCATTATCTCACAAAAAAATATCGGGGGGCACTTCGGGAGATACCAATACTCAACGGTACCTTTAACATTTCCCCTTTTCTGATTAAGCATTTATTTTTAACAACATCGCTGAAATTTTAAGCGGCAATTCCCTGACAATATTTCCCCTAACACATTCACCACCACCACCACCACCACCATCATCAAGTGCATGTACATAACTCTAATGTGCTATCTCAATACGTAGGTACAATAACAATAAAAATGTATCTCGTTATGTCTTTTGTTGGTTTACAATGGCAATTTATACAATGGATATCTGAGATTCTATTGTACTTGCCACCAAATGGGCTTGCATGATTTGGCAGCAGTTAATTATGTTGAGCCCTTTTTGAGTAGGACAATTACTGGAATTATGGTTCGTCATCAGTTCACCCCGTAACATTTTTGGTCACCGAGTATGCAAGAACTCAGAGTGTAACAAGTTTTGCAAGGGTTATGCCACCGTTATCCCAATGTTCGGTGTCCCGGCAGTAAAAGTTATACATTCTTTCACAATTTGTTTTATTCCTTACCCAGCCACTTGGCGCAAGTGCGATTTTTCAGTCTTGTAAAGATTGTCTGATGTTCATTCATGCGTGCAGAGATTCAAATGAAAAGGTACAAAAATATATGCTGGGAGGATAACTCTGCCAAGACATACCATAAAACCCATGATTAAATGTTCATACTTCAAACAAGACAACTTATAAAAGATGGGACATTTGTTCTGACTCACTCTGTATAGCGCTGATTGTCGTTGGAAATGAGCTTTGTTAAGGATCTGAACGTGGAGATAGTTGCACCAAGGAGGTATAAGGTTAGCTAACCTTATACCTCCTTGGTTGCACCCTAGCTCCGCGCCAGACGGATGAGACAACGGTCATAGCAGAGAGGTGGGAAGACCTCTCTGGTCATAGCTATATAGGACCCTTTCATGAAACAAGCTCTATCGATCAGGTATACTATGTTCAAACCCACACAATGATATTGCATAATTTAGTCAACTCCCTGGGGAGCATATACTAGCCATAATGATGCCAATGGCGCGAAGACTAATTAATACCCGACCATGGGGCCGATTTATAGCATTCAAAAGCGCCTGCTCCTCCAAAAACTCAATTTACTGCACATATTGCTTAAAAAGAAATGTATATGAGCTCTCTCGCTGGCGTTTTTGAGTGTTCTGAAATTGGATCGTTAATGAATTACACAACCCTTTGCAACATGTTGGGTATCTATTTGATATCACAAAACGATACCAAAACATGTAACTTACTTTTATGTGTTGTTCTTTGCCTGGACGGTGGTCCCCTTTAAAATACAAGAGGGCCCCTCTAAACAAGCATTGGTTTCAACCATTTTTCATACAAATTTATGCATGTGATATTTTGTTGAATAGAGAGATCATCAACAACTATTTAAAAACCTCTTTTGAAAATTAGATAGATAGATAGATAGATAGATAGATAGATAGATAGATAGATAGATAGATAGATAGATAGATAGATAGATAGATAGATAGATAGATAGATAGATAGATAGATAGATAAGATAGATAGATAGATAGATAGATAGATAGATAGATAGATAGATAGATAGATAGATAGATAGATAGATAGATAGATAGATAGATAGATAGATAGATAGATAGATAGATAGATAGATAGATAGATAGATAGATATATAGATAGATAGATAGTTTTAAAAAGTTGGTCTGCGTCGGTGTGGTGAAATAGACAACCAAAACGTTAATAAAAAACACAGTATGAAAACATAGTTTCCGAATTTTCGCCCAAAAATAGGGCTTCGTCAGGGTTTATTATATATAGACTGAAGAAAACAAAACTCAAGTTGAATGTCAATTTGAAGCGCGCTATTCATAAATATAAACCCCTCAAAAAAAGTTCGGAAACTCAAGTTTGATCGATCATATCTCTCGTATTTTTTAATAAGAATACTCGAAATCGGTGTCACAATAAAGCCTCATTATATACCTTTCAAACGGTGCATTATGTGTAGTGATTATGCAATTGGGGCGATTGCAGTAGCCCAGAGAATAGGGGGAGGCAGGAAGTGAAATCTCGCAAAATGGCCTCAATGCATTCGATTTACGAGTGCACTGTGTTGATCAGTTTTCTAAAGGTCAACATTCTATTGAATACTGCCACCCTTTTCATTCATCAAAATTGTTGAATTGGATACCATTTTAATGAAAATTATCTCTTCATTACGATGGCATATTAATCGTAAGGATTATGCAAATGGAGTGTGTGCAGCGAACCGGAATATGGAGATGGGTCGAGTGTGAAATCAGACAAAAAGATATGGAGTTGACAACAAATCAGAGCGTTGCATTTTTTTCGAGCTTTTGGGAGGATTTGTTAGCATTTCAAATAAAATATTCATGATCAAATATGATATCAACGGAAAGTCCAACAACTCTTCTGTATGAAAATGTGAAATTTATAATGATTTTTGTAAAGGGCGGCTGCAGGGAGATGAATGGGAGGGAGCCTCAAAAGTGACCCATTTTGAAACGCTCTGATTTCAAGGCACTATTCATGCGTTTTCAATTGAATTCCTCTCATTCATGGCCAACTCATTCAAGTCGCATTACATCCTCTACACAATGGTATACAGATACCGACACCAAATCAGAGCGTTTTGAAATGGGTCACTTTTGAGGCTCCCCCACATTCATCTCCCTGCAGCCGCCCTTTACAAAAATCATTATAAATGTCACATTTTCATACAGAAGAGTTGTTGGGCTTTCCGTTGATATCAATTTAAATCATGAATATTTTATTTGAAATGCTAACAAATCCTCCCAAAAGCTCGAAAAAAATGCAACGCTCTGATTTTTTGTCAACTACATATCTTTTTGTCTGATTTCACACTCGACCCATCTCCATATTCTGGTTCGCTGCACGGGCGTAGACATGACATTGATACCCATTCAAGTGGGGGGGGGGGGGGGGGGGGGGGATGAGCTATTCATTCATCGGATTACATCCCCCCCAGTTGAATGGGTACTAACTCGCTACGCCCGTGGTTCGCTGCACACACCCCATTTGCATAATCCTTACGATTAATATGCCATCGTAAGGAAGAGATAATTTCAATTTAAATGGTATCAAATTCAACAATTTTGATGAATAGAAAGGGTGGCAGCATTCAATAGAATGTTAACCTTTAGAAAACTGGTCAACACAGTCTTGCACTCGTAAATTGATTTCACTTCCTGCCTCCCCCTATTCTCTGGGCTACTGCAATCGCCCCAATTGCATAATCACTAATGCATCGTTTGAAAGGTATATAATGAGGCTTTATTGTGACACCGATTTCGAGTATTCTTATTTAAAAATACGAGAGATATGATCGATGAAACTTGAGTTTCCGAACTTTTTTTGAGGGGTTTAGATAGATAAATAGATAGATAGATAGGTAGATATAGATAGATATACAGACAGACAGACAGACAGACAGACAGACAGACAGACAGACATATATTATATATAGATCGATCGATCGATAGATAGATAGATAGATAGATAGAATAGATAGATAGATAGATAGATAGATAGATAGATAGATAGATAGATATATAGAGATAGATAGATAGATAGACAGACAGACAGACAGACAGACAGACAGACAGACAGACAGACGGATAGATATATATTAGATAGATAGATAGATATATAGATATATAGATAGATAGATAAATCATGGATGATGCCATCCCCTAGTATAATCAAGCTTATTCTATCATTAATCAAGGATTAAAAGTACAAAACAAACAAAAACTAAGCAGACTCATAATGCAATCTGGCCGGCCGCGCCGCGCGCGCGATCGATTCCGGAATTCCCGATATTATATGCTAATTACGATCGATCGACAATAATTGTTTCGCTGTTTGATTGTGCTGGTGATTGAGATTCACTGAACAAAGATATTGTTTGTCGGATAACATTAGGTAATGTATTCGTATTTATCTTTTTAAACTTTATTTATGGTCATTAACCAATGAAAATAAGCAACAAAATATGCTAATATCTAGATTTTGATGATGGAAGAGTTTGAGTTTGAATATGTGTAGCTAACAATAACATGGAATCCTATATGTGGGACAATTTGTTCAGCTCTGCTTTGCTGGCTTTGGCTTTGCAATTTGTGTTTTTGTTTTATAGTTCCCAGTCAAGATCTAGATTGAGTATAATTTCTCACGTCTTTCTTGTACAGGACATCAATTTGTTTGATGATGCCAGATTTCAATTTTAGTTCTCAATAATCATAATGAAGTAAAATAACTAAAAAATAGTAATTCATAATCATATTTTGAAATAGTCTAGCAATTGAATTCAATAAGACCTAGACTCTATCACTTAGTCGTGGTACTCGTAGATTAGATCTAAATCTAATCCATTTGAATCACCAGGCAATGTCCCCAATGGCAAGGCAATGCAATTCAATGACCATGACATGTAGTATTGACTTTACATTTTGTAGATCGACAAATTGGCATTCTCTTCTTAGTTTTATTCCACCCCTGCCATAACTTGCGTTAATTTCCACTATAGTCCTCCCACTCCCATAGAAATTGTATTTGTACACAGTGCAGAGTGCGCTGACGGACAGAGAGAGGGGGACATAAACCACGATTTGGCCGACAAATCTATAATTTTCATGGCCTATTTTTCATTTAATTGCAGTCTTTTACTGTCGGCCATTCTAACAATAGACCTTACAATTGATGCCTCGCGTGTGAAGGCCTAGCCCCAAGTGAGTCACGGACCGGCCGGCGAACGGGTGAAAAAACAAAGTTCTAAGACATATCCCAGTCTAATAACAAAGTTTTTGACAAATATCGAGTCATCGACCCTCATGAAGAAATAAACTTACCAATGTTATGGTCTCCAATTCATGTCGGAACTCTTCAGTTGATGCACGCAGCGAACAAAAAATGTTTAATCGCGCAGCAGACGGATTCACGGAAGAAAGCTCGGACAAATGACAGGAAACATCAACTTAAAGGACAATGAAATCCAGACAAATTGTTGTATGAACTATAAAACACTAAATATAATGAATAGTCTGAAAATTTGAGCACAATCGGTCAAGAAATAAGAAAACTATGGCTCTTTAAAAAGAACCATGTATTTTTTTGAGTGACTCAAATTGGCAACGCACTCTGGCAAAGTTGTGGACAACTCCCTATACATTTTGTACACAAAATTTCAGTTTTGTTCAATTTTCTCAAAATTTATGTTTACCCTTCATTCGAGTTCAACATATGTTTTGTAGAATGCTTTTATACATAACATATCATGAGTTGGGGGAATGAAAAAATGTGACTATGAAGAAAACTGTAAAAATGGGAACATTTGTGTACAAAACATATGGGGAGTTGTCTACACACTTATCAGAGTGCGTTGCCAATTTGAGTACCCCATAGGAATAAATGGACATCTTCAAAGAGCCGTAGTTTTCTTGTTTCTTACCCGATTATGCTCTAACTTTCAGAGATTGTTCTTCTTAATCTCTTCAAGACTATGAAAGCAACATTTTGCTTGGGTTTCATTGCCCTTTAAGAGTTCAGACATGAATCGGAGACCATAAAATTGGTAAGTTTATTTCGTCATGAGGGTCGGTATGTGTCTAAAACTTTGTTATAAGACTGGGATGTCTTAAAACTTGACCCGTTTGCTGGCCCTTCCATAACTCACTTATTGGGGCTAGGCCTTCGCGCAGGAGGCCTATCCTTAGTCTGACGGACAGTAAAAGACTGCAATTAGATGTAAAAGAGGTCATGAAAACGATATATTTATCAATCTACAGGCAATGGCATTTTTAAAAACATTTTATTGAAGAATAAAAAAAAAAGAGTAAAATATTGTACTATATTGACCAGTGACAGTGTAACCGTGAATATGAATACCTTTGTGCTTTGAAGGCTTTGATTACATAAATTTGTACATTATCTTTTGAGAATGACGAGGTCTTTTTTTAATCGTTCTGTACTTCTGTGTCATAACTTTATTATTGATAAATGCAAATTTTGAGCTTTTAAATTCATGACTAAATTACATGAAATAAGCAAATTATTTAAAGGCAAATACCAGAAGTGGGAAACGCCCCACACACAAAAGATGAAATCTACGCTCTTATTACCAATCATGTGAAAGAATATGTTTTTACTAATACAGGATGATACAAATTTGGCCTGGAAACCGCCTACTAATTGATATATTTGGTAAATTATCAAACTCATTTACTGTAAATTGATATCGCCGACGATTTATGTTGATATGCACCCTCTATGGCAAATGCGGCACATGGTTTCCACAAGTGTATAGATGTGGCCAGCGAAGACGGGCCAAACTGATGGTGAATTTAGGCTCAATGTCAGTGGCTTTCAAACGTAAATTAATTGAAATTTCTGCATTTAACGATTCTAACGTTCAGATTTTTCCACACACGCTCCTTTTTATGCTATTTCAACAATACTAATCAATTAGTTTGGCCAATAAAGTTATTTTCTATAGTTTTCCCAAAACGAGCATTTGGCTTTAAATAAAATTTGTATTACTTGAATTAATGATATGAATGTAGAAGTCACAATAATGTAGTATAATTGACCGTATTCATAAAATTCTTTTGTCTTTCTACAGGTATTTTGGAAGGCATTTATCATGGCACTGAATGCAGTAAATGCAGAGCTGAAGCAAGCCAAACAGAACTTGACTGATGCTCTTGGGGATAAGACTACAGAATATTGGTCAATTATGAAACTGTGGTATCGTCAGAAGATTGACAAGGACGATTTTGACACCAAGGCGTTGCGTCTACTCAGCGATGGCAAGATTCACTTGCACAATGAGTTCTTGGTCGCCATTTTTACCAAGTGTCAGACAGCCAACTTCCTACATGATTCCAACGCAGCAAAAGCAAACATTGCAGCAGTTGCTACTGTCACACAAGTCGCTGCACCTATAAAGGTCACTGCGCCAGGCAAAGTCATTAAGAAGGCCAAGACATCAAAGAAGAAAAAACCAGTCGTTCGCGCAACATTTGAGAATCGCTTTGTCCCAGCTGATCCAATGCAGTACCTCCCCATAGAGGTCTCCAAGCCAGTTGTCAATGATCGAGTGGAGTTCTGCACAAAGGCGGCATGCCTGCCTGATGTGGAAATGCTCCACGGGCGTGTGTTCGTAACAGCTTGGGAGTGGGGTCTGGAAGGCATTTCAGATTCATCTGTGCCTCTGGTAGTCACTGCTGTCAATCAAGTCCTCAAGAATCTTGTTGGTGCCATGGTGTCACGGCAGTCTGCCTATGAGGTCCGAGAGGGTCGCTTCAAGCACTCACTCGGCCAGCACTTCGCCGAGACAACTCCGCAGGCACGAGAACGAGAGAACAAAGCGGACTTGCAGTCATCGGCGACCGACTCTGCACACATTGTCAGTAGTAAACTTGGGGTTGACGATGTTGAACAGAAAGCTGTTTATCGGCTGGCAATGGGCGGCATGGCACCCATGCACAAAACTCTGTCGCTAGAGGACATGCTGGATGCGTTGTTGGTTGAAGGGGGGTTACTTGCCTCCCACACAGTGTCTTCCCTAGCCATGGAGAGAATACTGTGCAGCCTCTGGCACCCTGATCACGAACAGATAGAGCAGGACACCAGATACAGACAGCAGTTGGCTCACAGCTTCAGTCTTGACAGACGATAGCGAAGGGAGCTTCATGAACACAGACATTTATTGCCTCATAGTGTCTGTTTTTATAGAGAGTAGCAAAGGGACGCTGAACATAGGTTCTATTTTTCTAGTAATGTTTAGTGTATAAACAATGTGCTTCAATTATCTTACAATAACCAAAGTCACCAATGCTTTATTTAATTATGAATGTTGTGTGAGAGATAATGCTTCATTGGTGGATAGGAGGTTTTAGCCTCATGGTATTCAAAAGAAGGTAAAGGAAACAATTACAGACAAGAATAATCTCAATGTGCCTGTGGTGTGGTGACAGACAGAAAATAATGAAAAGGAAAATTTTAATGAAATAAAGTGACAAAATTTGTCATTTCATATGGCAGCAAATTGTTTTGGCCTAGAAATTAACTCCCCCCCCCCCCCCTGTTGTGCAAGTAGAAATAATTTTTTTTCAAATTTTACTGGTCCAAAACCCTGAGTCTGGTGGCCCCAGACAAAGACAAATCTTTAAAATTCTCTCGCCTTGTGTTGGCAATTCAGTAAAGTAAAATTTAGCGTCAATGAATTATTGGTGGCCCATAGCCAGTGCTAATTTTAACATAACTTGTGGGTCCACAAGTGACAAATTTTCCCTTTTTAATCATTTTTGTGATCATAATGTACTATATTAGTATGTTATTGAGTAGACCTCCCCCCCCCCCCCCCCCCAAATCTTAGTCTTATTTACACAATTTGCTATTCAAAACAATAGGTTGAATATGATATCTTTAAATATTCACCATCACACTGCATATCTACAAACGTCATTATGGTCATTATGTTTTGTCTTATTGGAGGTTTTTTGAGAAGGACATCTTAATGTTGTCACATACTTCATAAACTGTTTTTTTTTGTTTTGCTAAATTGAGTTATGCGTTGAGTTTGTGGTAGGTCAGAGCCTTCTCCTTTAGGTTGCAACCATTTCAACAAGAAAAATGTCAAATTTGGGGGATTATTCTTCAAATATAAAAGAGAGCTCCATTTGGTTTCTACAAAGGTTTGAAACTTTCCACATGATTATCTCTGAAATACAAAAAATGCTGAACTGTAAGGGCTGAGGTCAGTTACATTCCTAAATACATTTCTTATTATGATCCATAGTTGTGCTTGTTTTTGTTATTTCCAGGTTCAATATTTCGAATCCAGCCTCGCTTGCTTTTAGTTGCTACCATGTTGGGCAAACTTCAGGCAAAATTTTTGAGGTTGCCAGGAACAACATTTGTTAATAGGATATGCATAACATTCGAGGCTATGCAAACATTTATTTTTGGACTTGCCAAGTCGGGCATGTTCCTAAGAAAAAAGCTTGTCCAAATTTGAAACATTAGGGAAAGAACATTCACTTTGTCACTGTCATCCAGAACACTCAATTTAAATTAGTAGTTGATATTAGAAAACATTGATAAATAAGTTGCTTTAGATGACTTTTCTTTGTCACTTGACCTGGGCTCCGTTGCAGAAAGAGATGCAATCGATTGTAAAGTTGCAATTAATTGTAAGTCGATCACGTGACTAAACGCACATCTGATTGGTTCAAATGCACACATTTTCTGACTTGCAATTATTAATTGCAACTTTACAATCAATTGCGTTCTTTCTGCAACAGGATTCTTGTGGGGCAAGTGACTTCAAATTTTACTTGCCCACAAGTGAGTTTTTAGTTGCCTAGTGGGTTTATAGAGCCCTACTGCATTGACCCTACCAAACACAAACAGCTGCTATAGGGATTACTGTGCACACAATGTGACACATTATGAGAGCGTTTTTCCTGCTGTCAATAATAACTTAATGAATGTAAATGTACTGAATCAATGAATAAAGCAACCTGTTTGGTATGAATTTGTTTGTCCTATTTGGGATTCAATGATTTGGTTTGTAAATTGTAATTGATAATGGCTTTAAGGTATACTTCTGCACAAAATGTAATGAATGTGTTTCCATTTTGTTAAAAGACAATTTTGTAAAAATCGTTGCCTTTGGATCTTAGTAATATACAGTGGAACCTCTTTATAACGAGCTCTGTCATAACGAGTTACCTGATATACATGTAACAAGGTAGTGTCACAGGTCCAGGTTCTATGTATTTTTATTATTTTTAAACCCTGATACAACAAGATAAATTCAAGGGGCCCAAGGTGCTCGTTATAATGAGGTTTCACTGTATTATCCTTTTCATATAAAATACAGGTATTTGTTACATGTATATATTTGTTACACATGTATCAGCAAAGACTCATTTAATATACATCCTTGTACATAATATACCTGAAGACAAAAAAAGAGCAATATAAAGTGAAATTCAAGCACATACACATACCTGTAAGCACCGCCAATTAGCCCATTGCTTACGGGAACCGGGTAGGCTATGTGCAAAGCCTATGGGGATTTCATAATCTCGAAGGGAATGGGAAATTACCATAGAAATATGGATCTGTGTGTATGGATAAACGGAGGACTACTGTGTATGTCAATCAAGGACATGCAGTGTTTTTGACATTTTGTGCCCAATCGAGTGCATGTTATTTTGTCTGTATTTTCAACATGTAGTAATTGAATTAGCATCCATTTGCATTAGGAGCGCAAACAAGAACAGTCCTGGTTTGGTGTGTCCGCGGTTCAGTAATAGGGTGTCCTTGGTTGGGAAGTTTACACACCCATACACACAAACAAACAAACAAATGCACACACTTGGCTACATGTAGGTATACAAATCAAATTTCCAGGTTTTGATTGTGTTCATAAACCAATTTTTTAAATTTAAAGTATATACAATTTTATATTTTGTAAACACCTTCATTGAATACTGTAAACGTGGTCATATTCGCTGTGCATTCATTTTCGTGCTAGATTTGGTGAGAGCAAATTCTAAAAACCGCTGAATATTTGCAGTGGGTATTCCGAGTGAGTGAATAATGAATTTGGAGCATCGGTATCTCGTGCCCAGCGCGAAATATTAAAGGGATCTAGTAACTTTGTTGACATGTGCAAAAAGTGATGAAAGGTTGATGCAATGTATATTGTTGTTATCTCATATGTCCACAGGGTATTGTGTGAAAATTTCAAGTCAAATGGACATTGCATGGCCAAGTAATGAGCGAAAATGCAAAGTGATATTCACTAACTCACTGCACTCACTTTGTACACGGTAAGAAAAACTCCACCTGAGTTTTTCCTATCTGAATACTTCAATCGTACATATCTTTGTAACGAAAGGGAAATTTGAAAAACCGAAACCGTACCATGATTTTATTGTTAATACGAATACAACAAGGTATGATGGAACCGCTAGAATTAAAATTTTATTTTGAGGATTTGGACAATGTTACTAAGTCCATTTAATTGCGCATATATAACCGTGGTTACAGTAAATGAAATAGACCAAAGAATAAGGGGCTAGAAGCTCATTCATTTACCTACGTATTTCTAGTCAGTTTCCCTATGTTTACATTCACTTTCATTAAATGTTACCTACAAATAAAAATGCTCTTTCAACTCCCAGACTCGTAATTATATTACTAGCCCATAGATATTACAGATGTCTGATACAACATTCTTCCTGTAACAGGGTCATTATAAAGAGTAAAAAAGAAAAGAAAACACAACTTTGTATATATGTAGCATATATTTATTTGTTTCAAAATTTACATCGCAAAATAATACTCAACATTTAAGACACTCGATATAAATATACTGTATATAATTCAGACATTTCAAATTAAATAGTCTAGCTGATTTTGCACACACAATTATATATTTGATAAAACTATAATTTTTAAATTGCATAGCAAAGAAATGTTAAGCAAATTCTGCAAATGTTAGATTTTCCCACACCATCATGATAACACTTTTTATTCACACAAAATATAAAAACGCTGAATCTTACAGCTTAAATATTGCAGAGCTAATATAAATTTTAAACATAATACAGCATTTCACTTCACATATCTTCAAATCTTTCTTGTAATTGTCCATATATCAAAGAGTACAAACCAGTATAGTTTTATCATACATATACCAACATTTTATGAATAACAATTTGTCAAATTTCCAAGTAAACCTTCACCCTTCATAATACTGATTTTAGAATTCACTTCAAAACTTTCTTTACACTTGTTCGCCCATGAAATCAAAACAATAAAAAAAATGAATTGCAAAATATACATTTTGATAAAAATATTGTTTGACCAATTAAAATACAGCGAAGCCTGTTTCAGTGGCCACTGAAAGCGATCCCCTACAGATGAAATGATGTTATGGGACCTTTCCTTAGGTGGTCACTATACAGGGTGGCCCCAAAAACGGAATGGGGTACTTGCCATAATAAAGACTCATGATGACTAGGTTCATGAGATAGTAAGGGTAACTTTTACAAAGAAAAATGATACTAAGAACAGTAATTTTGATTGAGTAATTTTTGATTTAGGATGTCTTAACCCTAATAAGACTGGGGGGGGGGGGCTAATTTAGCCCCCCCCCCCCTCCTCTATTTTTGCGATTACTTTGCAACGCTTAAATATTTTACGGTGCCACCTCACGACTTTTTTCCTTAGAGTCTTGCGCAACTTTTGATACCACATTTGCGACAACCGGGTGTACCGTTCTAAAGTTACGTGACCTTTTGTAAGTGAGCGTCGGCCCGAAAATCGCTAAATTTTGTGATTTGTGTACAAATCCTATGGAAATTGACTTTTTCCTAGAATAAGACAAAACCTTCATTATTTTTCATTCTGATCACTGCAATCATTTAATTTTGGGTTACAAAAATGGTTGAATAATGGTTAATATTTTATTCCATCAAAAAAATATATAACAAATATTTTTAAAATACAAAAAATACGAAAAAAATGCAATTTTCGCATAATTAATTAGCTCTAATTAGCATATTATAATTAAAACCAAACATTTAAGTATGCAATATTGTATGGCTCATGGACATCTATCACCATGCCAAATTTGGAGTCGATTGGAGTTTCGATTGCCGAGAAAACTACAAAAAATACAAAAAAATACAATTTTTGCATAATTAATTAGCATATTCTAATTAATTTTTTTATTTTAACTACCCAACAATTGTAGACCTTATGGACATCTACCACGATGCCAAATTTGGAGTCGATCAGAGTTTCGGTTGCAGAGATCTTAGGGGGGGCCCTTTTAGCCCCCCCCCCCCCCCCCAGTTTTTTAAAGGTTCAAAATAGCCCAGTCTAGTCTAGATAGGGTTAAGTGAGACCATGTCAGGTTCCCATTTTTGTCAATTTTTACCAAGTCAGTGCCTGATAAATCGCACACAGCCCGTCATAGCATCGAACAACGACAATACGCGCACCATTGTTAGTGTGCATTCAGCTGTGTGCCGAGAGAATGGGCATAGTTGTTTGATGCTATGGCGGGCAGGAAGTACTATTTATCAGGCACTGACTTGGTAAAAATTGACAGAAATGGGAACCCGACATGGTCCTAAAACAAAAACTACTCAACCAAAATTACTGTGCTTAGTATCATTTTTCTTTGTAAAAGTTGCCCTATCCCGTGAACCTAGTCATCATGTTTCTTTATTATTGCAAGTACCCCGTTCTGTTTTTTTTGGGGGGGCCACCCTGTATACATGGGCTTAACCGTACTTGTACATAAAAAAACATTGAATAATCGTTTCAAAAATATAGATTATCCCATCAATTTCAAGTCTGAAGTAATTTTTGACAAAATTGCTTTAAAAATATGGACGGAATCAGCACTACAAAAAAAATGTGATGGAATGACAATTGAATATGAGTACAGTTTTCAGAGATTTATATATTCAGACTTTATAAAATAATTGTGCAATATAATGTGGAAGCATAATGATATTACTATTCTTGAATTAACTTAAAACAATAGATCTTTTTATTAAAGAGATAAACAGACAATAGTTCTTGAATACATCGAAGACAAACAATGGACATCAGGCATAATACAAAAAGTAAAATAAAGATTTCAAGATTAGACAATAGACAAAAGATGCACATCTTGTGGAAAAACAAAAACAAAGATGCGATTACCAGTTGATTCAGAATACTCTGTAGAACAATGAACATGTTTTTGTAATGACACATGTATTGTATAAGTTTTATTTGGTCCAGTTTTTGAAACCCCTCCATTTGTCTTGCTAAAAAAAATGTATATATATATAAGTTTGCACACTAATACTTCCATACTTTTGAGTACATGTTCTTTTTTACAGCTTTTGTAGCCTTGCTTCATTTTATTAGTTCAATTTGACAAAGTTAATGGATCATTTTAATCCTCCAAAATATGAGCTACCTTCCCAGGGCCTTTTTCACAGCCAACCTGGCTTCTTCAATCTCATTTATGGTAACCGGCCTTCCAATGATATCTTGATGAATCTTCACAAAGAAAGGAATGTACGACAGAAACTCAACAAAATCGATGGTGCCATCCGAGTCCGTGTCGACGGTGTCGCGGATGTGGTGCACGACGTCTGCGTCTGTGCCGATCTCAATGCCAACCGACAGCGAGACAATCAGCATGATCTCCTCAATCGACAGGCGGCCATCTCCGTTTTGGTCCGCAGCCTCAAACATCTCCTGCAGGTGCATGACAGGGTCAAAGGTCATGAGATAATATGAGATGATATTATTTTCAAATCAATCAACATGGTCAAATGTAAGGAGACAAATATCAATCAGCGATTATTGAAATTTTTTCCATTTGGTGATGAATATTGTAATGATTAAAGTAAAAGAGGTAAAATGGTCAAATGACAATACATAAAAGTTTTAAATTTGGTAAACAATTTTAACAAAGGTAGTAGTTTTGTGAAGAAGAAGTTGTGAGTTCATTTTATCATAATTTTGTGCATATGATATATCCCTTTTCTGAAACATCTAATATTATAAAACAATAATATTCTCATTCATTTGTTATGTTTTTAGAAGGTCCGATCATATCAAACTGTCTTCAAAAGTAAAATAACAGAATTCAGAATGATAGATTTGAAGACATTTCCCTTTCAATTCCTTTTTCCACTTAAGAAACTTTTGTGCCTTTTACTGAAACCATTCATACCATTTAAAAAAAATTTGCTCAAAGTCACTTTTATCATTCATACTTGGAAACTAACTGCTCTTACCCTTCACATCAATCTATAAGTTATATGTAAAGCACCCATAAATGAAAACAGATCTTGCTCCCTTTATTTGTTAGATACTTAAATACATTTATACCTGGGGGTGTTTAAATAATGTTTGACGTTGACTATAAGTTGGACCCAAGTATTAAGGAAAGAAGTTTGTTTATTTTTCAAATTAATGGAACAGTTTTTTTTTAAGACGTACATTTTTATTGCAAATCAGTAAGTTATTTATATACATTTTTGTTGTAATTAAGTTTCAAATATGTACATACATTTTGTTGCTTTTGAATATGTTTAATTCCAAGGCTACAAATGGCTTTCCATTTATTGTTAGGTCCAACTTAGAATCCTTGAGAAACACCCCCAGGTTTATACCGGACTCTTGTAAGTGATGGAGAAATGACATAAAACTCTCACCTTGTATGCCGTGATGTGCAGTGACAGCCGTTCAAGGTTGAGTTCCAGCGGGGCTCCCTCTGACGTGATCTCCTTACCAGTTAGCTTATCATTGAGTGCTGCCACAGTGATGAACTCATACTCGTCGATCGTCTTGTCTTTGTTTAGGTCAAAAACCTACACATGCACAATGGAAAATGAATGAAATGAAAAACAGTATTCGGAACGACGTCTATTGATACACATTTTTCATATGAAGCATTTTTTAAAATCTAGCTGTTATACAAATCATAAAGAGCTTAGAGAAAATATTGTTTTCTAAGCATTATATATTGGGTATCCCTCTTGTTTATCCATTTGGTGAGTTCCTTCAGAAGACCACACCAGTACCGTTCACGTCCAACTCCTGAAACTTCTGGCTAAAGATAATTTACAGTACATATCAAATATATATGGAGGCTAATAATCCTCATTCTCCTCTTCCTCTAAATCTGAACTCTTCCTCTCCCCCCCCCCCCCCCCCCCCCTCCCACCCACCCCACCTTCTTGTTTTTCTCACAAACCTTAAAGGAACTACAGCGTCTAGATGGCCTAATTTTCACAATTAGGCTCTCTATAAGTAATTTTTCCTCAAGAAAAAGAATTTGGCAGTCATTTCCCATGAAACCAATGAATGTTTGGGTAATTAGTAAATATCTAATTGTCCTGGGAACGCCCCTTTTAAATCGCCAAAATTGGTGTGACGTCATCTAAAGAACTTCGCCCCATAGTCTCTGTACACGACGCCTCTAAATTCTGTAGATGACGTAAGCCAATGAATTGTCAATCACATGTCAATTACGCTGCTGATTTTGGACCCTAAATGTGGGCGGGGCGTAAACTGGCTGCTAAATTTAGCCTAAATTAGCCTAAAATCACTACTGTGTTTTTTCATGGAGTTTTTTCTGCAGACCTAGTTTACAAGTCATCAACTATGGAATAAGTGCCAAAATACGTTGTATTCTTTAGTTCCTTTAAAGAAATGCTTGATATTATCTTTTGGTACCCCCTTGTTCATCCGCTTTGCTGAGTTCCTTTAGAGAGACCACGCTGTTACCATCCAAATAAATCATCTCCATTCGTCTCCTTCTCCTCCCACTCTTTAACTCCACAATTCTTCCTCTCCCTCTTCACTTCCTTGTATTTTTCTTACAAACCTTAAAGAGATGCTTGATATCCTCTTTGGGTACCCCCTTGTTCATCCGCTTGCTGAGTTCTTCAGAGAGACCAAGCCGTTACCATCCACATAAATTATCTCTTTCTCCTCCCACTCTTTAACTCCACAATTCCTCCTCTCCCTCTTCACTTCCTTGTATTTTTCTCACAAACCTTAAAAAGATGCTTGATATCCTCTTTGGGTACCTCTTATTCATCCGCTTCGTGAGTTACTTAAGAGAGACCACGCTGTTACCATCCAAATAAATCATCTCCATTCGTCTCCTTCTCCTCCCACTCTTTAACTCCACAATTCCTCCTCTCCATCTTCACTTCCTTGTATTTTTCTTACAAACCTTAAAAAGATGCTTGATATCCTCTTTGGGTACCCCCTTATTCATCTGCTTGGTGAGTTACTTAAGAGAGAACACGCTGTTACCATCCACATAAATCATCTCCCTTTGTCTCCTTCTCCTCCCACTCTTTAACTCCACAATTCTTCCTCTCCCTCTTCACTTCCTTGTTTTATTTCTCACAAACCTTAAAGAGATGCTTGATATCCTCCTTGGGTACTCCCTTGTTCATTCGCTTGCTGAGTTCCTTAAGAGAGACCAAGCCGTTACCATCCACATCCAGCTCCCGAAACTTATGGCTGAAGATCTCCCGCTGCCGGCTGCTGATGAAGTTATAGATGGCTGCCATCTGACAAAATGAGAAACGAGCCAATAATATCATAGTCTGAGGATCAAATTAAGCAGAAGCCCACTCTCTCGGGTCTTCCAAATGTAAGCTTGAGTCACTAACATTTCTCTTATGAAAAACATATATGACAAAGGTTGAAATGTTGTTTAATTTCAGGCTATAAGTTTTTTGTTCCTGCCATTGTATTTGCTTAAACAAGATTTTGGGAAAGTACAAAGAAAACCATGAATGAAGTTTGATGAGGAGGTGTAGAAGAATGGCTGTATGAGGAAGAAGATAATAGCTAATACAAGGATGAGATATAAGAGGTTGAAGATGTGAACGATGAAAAGGATGACCACTCTTTTTATGCATGCTCTTTGTAGTGGTGGTGATGATGATGATGATGATGATGATGATGACGATGATAACGATGACGATGACGATGACGACGATGATTACATTGATGATGATCCACAGCACTTGTATGGCGCCAAGTTCAAAGTGCCCGCACCTCCAATAAGGACCACAAATTTTGCTTAAAAAACAGCTTTGATGCCCGTTTTCAAGTTTATGATTTCAACATACCTTGTACTTGAGTTGCGGAGTTTGCTTTTTCTTTGCCCATGCACTCTCTGCCTTCTGTTTCATCTCTGTTTCTTGAGCCTTTATCGCTGCTTCTCGTTTTGCACTTCTCAGCTCCATTCTCTCCCGTCGCATCTGTGCTGCCCTCGCTTGTTCCTCCTTACTCTTTGCCTAATATAAAATAACAGTTGAAATATCAAAATATTACATGCTATTTAAACTTGAATAAAATATATAGATATTAGGCTACTTTGCTTCCATGGCTTTCATAGTTGCTATCCTCTGTTACTTCTCAGATTCACTCTCTCACGGCACAGTTGTGCTACTCTCCCTTGCTGCTTCATTTTTAAATTTATTTGTTTACTTTTTAAAGTTGTTTTAAGTTGTTTAAGTCTTATTTATCCATGCAGGCTGGCCTCTTCAGTTCTCTTTTGCTCTGTTCTCCCAGAGGACCTGCATCTAATATTATTATTTATAACTCGGCCATTTGATACACTTACACACTTTATTGTGCACTCTCTCCACTCGCTGGGGAGCATTTCAGCAGGTGCTACTTTATAGTGCACTCATGCTTTTTACACATCCTCATCCATGCCAAGTACCCATATTGCACCTGGGCGGGGAGCAGCAATGTAAATAAAGTGCCTTGCTGAAGGACACTATAGTGCTGTACTGGCGGCATCGATCTGGGTTTCAACCCGGCTCCCATGCTTTGCAGTCAAGCGCCTATCTGATTGTGCCACAACACCTCCATCTGATCGTGCCACAACACCTTCATGCTCTTATAATCATGTTATGGTCATCATCTTGTTAAAATACACACCAAACGTTGGGTCTTGTTAAAATACACTATACCAAATGCAAAATAAAGTCAATTTCCAGCGAAGTAAAGTAGGACACCTACCTTTGCAAACACTCCAGCATCGTAGCTCTGCCCATTCCGGTCCACATCTCCACCTCCATCCAATATCTCCGCAGCAACCCTGTCAAGCTCTGACCCAGCCGCCAGGCGACCCACGTCATCTACTCCCTGCGTCAGAGCGCCCGCCACTCTATTCAGCCTCTGCTCCATGCGTGTGATCTCACTCTCCCGGCTTTTGAGCTGCGGCCGCTGACCCATATTGCTATGGTTACCGTTAGTAGTGGAATCGCCTGCAGCTGAGTTGTCATCTTCATCGGTGTGCGCTAATCTTGGGTCGCCAAATTCAGTCAGGTATACACTATTGCGAGATTAAAGAAGGTATAGTTTACCACATTAATATGACCATAAAAAGAACCTTAGGAATGGTTCAAAGACAGAAAAAAAGTTCACAGAGAGAAAGAAAAAAAGAACATTTACTATAGTTATGCAATGCTCACGCAAACCATGAGTGCAATAACTATTCAAGTTGAATCAGACTAAAGGATCGACTTATATAATTTGTGGCATCAAAGAAACATAGAATATATATATCAGGAAAATATAAAGAGATGGAAAAAAGGAGAAATACTTGGACAAAATAATAACATGTTAAAAGCAAGGAAGCAAATATTTTCCAAGAGTGATATACATGTAAACTGATAAAAATGTTCAAAAGATAATTTTTTTAAATCACTCACTCAGATTTCTTCATTGCCACAGGAGTTTTGTCCAGATTCAGACCAGGTGCAATGCTAAAATATGAAGAAAAGTAAGACAAACTAAATCAGCTAGTACTTCAATCTAAAAACTCAAAGTGGATATTCACTTTAAACAACATTGAATCTTCAAATTAGTATATAAATATTCACTCTGGGAATTCATAGTATGAATTAGGGGACAGAAATGATTCAATAACTGCTATGAAATTCAATCATTCGGCAAACTGACCAGAAATTGAATATATGGTATTACATGAGTGAAGAAAATTGGGCCAATTTAGGTACACTAGCTGTTATAGGCAAGCTTGGCCGCAAAGACGGTTGGAATGTATGTTTGAATTATGTACATACTTTAGATGTAAATGTGAACACTTTTAAAAGACAATTGTCATTATTTCATACATATATGCCTGGATGTATATATTGAAGAGAATCAAGTAACTGAAATATTCCGCTAATTACAATAAAACAAATCACATTTTACATGACAAACTCACCTTTCTATAAAATGGCTGCCTGCACCTCCAGCTCCTGAGTGCTGTATCACAGAATGCACAACACACCAGCATGCCGGGGAATAATTTGCAGGAGGAGAGGGTTGCAAGAAGAAGAAAAAAAGGAAAAGCAGAAATACAGAGAAGAAAGGAAGGTTGCCAAACGAGAATAAAGCAATAGTTAAAGATATTATATCTAAACACATCAAAACAGGTGAATCAAATTGTGGAAGAGCACAGGAGGTAGTCTGGGTGAAGTATGGGGCGGGGATGGGATTGGGGAGGGAATCATCTACACTGGAAGACTATCATTAATACATTGCAAACATATTTTAAATAAATTAATACATGTTGTATCTAGAACTAAATAAATATGCTAGCTACATGTAGTATGCATTGTAAACATTTTATAAATAACTACATTTCAAATCTAACTTCATGATTATATTGCTAGCTACATCCAACTATCTAACTAATTAATATGGAAGCTCAATTATTAATCTATTTCATCAACAATTATGGAAGAGCACTACAGTACTTTATTTGAAAGGAAATTATAATGACAGGCAAAGACTAATATGTTGGTTAATAAGCAAGCATGAAGAATTATATAGTTACACATTCAGATTTAAAGAAAGATATATGACAAAACAACAAGGCAAAGGAATATTTTAACAAATGACAAGACTAGGAAGTTTTCATGACATGCAACAGAAGATAGAAAGAATAAACTAGAAATTAGTTGCAATATTGTAAGTTTTAAAAGAAATTAGCATGTGAAGTGAATGATAAAAGATAGATTCAAGAGTCCAAATCAGAAGCAATCTACTTATAACACTAGAGCTGCACTATTCCTAAAATAATACGGGAATTGTGAGGAAGGCAGAGTACGGAATGCCAATGAAAAGGGTGTAAAATGAAAATGAGAACAAAATATGAATTAATATATGTCTATGCTTTGATTTGATATATATCACTGAAAAAATAGCTGATAAAAAAGCATGTGAATGATATATATATATTTGATATCATGTAGTATTTTGTCTCAAGGCATTTACGCTGATGTGAACAATAAATTAAATAAAGTAAAATGGTACAAGAGTTAATTTTTAACAGTTAATTTAAATAATTTAAATAATTTATGATAAACATATTAAAATTTTCTGTAAGAAAATGAAAAAATGAATAGCATGATGAATAATTAAACATAAACAATACCAATGCAATTGTTAAGGGTGCATCAATTAAAGACAAGTGGTAAATCATAATGATATATTAGAGAATAGAAACATCTAAGCACGTTTAACTGAGTAAGTTTATCATTGCTATCTTTTTTTTTTTAAATACAACCACAAATTGCATAAAATGTACAGAACACTGGATTTTCACCAACAATATTATGAGAATTGGATCCAAATAAACCCATCACAAAAAGTTCTGCAATTCAAGTTTGAGCATTGATATCTATTTTGATATGAAATGATCCTACTCAAATATGATATAATTGACAAGCCTGTGTATTCCCCTTGACATCGATGCCTCATTTGTAATAATTATGTAATGATGGAATGTGCAGTAGACCTAAATATGGAGCCGTATCAAAAGCGAAATGTTGCAAAATACAATGTTATTGTCAATGTGAATTCTTCATTTGTTTGGAAATTTATGTGTATTTTGAATGGTCACACAATAACAATACATTTTGCAACATTTCAATATTGACTTGCCCTCATATTTAGGTGTAATGCACATTCCATAATAACATAACCATTACAAATGGGGTATCAATGTAAAGATAAAAAAACAGGCTTTTCAATACCAAATTCATGTAAGATAATACAGGGTCATGAGTTATTAACGCTCTAACTTGAATTGCAGAACGTTTTGTGAGGAGTTTATATACCCGTTTGAGTTGCTTTTTGCCCCAAATACCTACCTCCCCTTCTGCCCCATTCTCATTTGCGCTTCCTTTCTCTCCTTCTCCATCTTCTTCTCCTTGAGCATTCTTTCCTTCCTCATCTTCATCTGCGTCACCAGCACCATCAACACTTGCATCACCATGGCGACCATCAGTGGTAACATCATCAATTTCTTCTGCATCCCCTCCGCCGCCACTTCCTCCCCCCTCCTTAGTAATGGAATGACCAGATGCTGCTGAGTTGTCCTTGTGAATGCAATCACTATCCTCTCCTTCTGCCCCTTCTCCTTCTCCTTCTCTTCCTTGACTTGTTCCCCTTTCTCCATCATTGCCCGTCCCTTTCCCAGCTACATCATTACCACTGTGTGACTTGTTTTCATCATCGTCTTCAACTCCATCTTCTCTTCCATCTTTTATCCTACTATCTTCTCCCTCCTTTTCTCCCTTCTCTCCCGATGTTTCATTCTGTCTATCACTTTGTCCATTATTCTCTCCATCCTGATTTGTCCCATCACTGTCTTCCCCTCCTGTTCTGTGTGGGCTTGTCTTCTGATCTTGCGAGTCCTTTGCATCATGGTCCAAACGTCCCTTTTCTCCATTCTCTGTGTCTTTTGCCTGCACTCCATCGGCTTTGTCACCTTCTGAAAACAATCCTTCTGAAAACAATCCGTGAGAGCATTTTTTACAAACTTAAATAATAATTGAAGTCATACTGATTATACATTTCATTCTTATTTTTCACAAGATCAGTATTGTTTTTTGTGTTGTTTTTACATGAAATGTAAATGTGAATAGCCCACTAGAGTTTTAAAGTAGTTTCAGAACGCAAATCTAATGGCTCACTCGCTGCGGCTCAAATACCAATGAAAAATAATACAATGTACAAAAGAATTTAAATTATACAGGGTGGCCCAGAAATAACGGAACGGGGTGCTTGCTATAATGAAGACACATGATGCCCGTCATAGCAACTAGTAACGTTCAATGCGTGCGCCATTGTTAGTACCCATTCTTCTCTATATACAGCTGAACGCACACTCACAATGGCGCACGGTTGATCGTTACTCGATGCAGTATGGCGGGCATCATGAGTCTTTAGTATGGTAAGTACCCCGTTCCGTTATTTGTGGGCCACCCTGTATATTGAATAGGGGTATTATGAAGGGGCTAAGCTATATAAAAGGGAGCACCTAAAAAGACCTATCTATTTTGCATGTCAGGTGAAAAAAAAAAAAAAAAAAAAAAACCTGTGCCCCCTCATGAAAATGCAAGGCCCGCCCTCTTGCCCACTGAATGAACCTACCTTGTTCTTCTCCCTCCTGGGATAACCGTCCATCTGCTGCTTGTCCATCAGATGCGCTGCTGTCTTGACACTTATCCGACCTATCACCTTTGACCTCATCCGCCTCCTGCCCGATGCTGCTTCCGTGAACACTGAGGGCGATGTTGTTGTCGTCCCTAGATACTGGTGATGAGCGCTCTGATGTCCCACGGGGTGATCTCAAACTCTGTATTGTATTGAAAAGTTAGAAACAGATATATAATGAGAGTCAGTTAATAGGGACCTTAGCTTTTGATTCTAGAAGAATCTTTGTGATAGGCTAACATGACATGAATGACATGCAGGCATTTTACTTAAATGACCCAACAACTATAACAACAAATTCATAATTCAGTTTTATATTGCCCATAATAAGAAATGGGGTTACGTCACAATAGATATTTTTGACATATTGTAAGACATATTGTAATCAACTGTGTCACAGTGGAGTCCATGTATTGGTAAGGAAAGAGTTACATGTAATTAAACTGTTTAAAAATGTGAAAACTTACCCTTCCATCTGACATAATGCTTGACTCTGTAAATGTCCTTCGAGTTCTGGGACTACTCGTACGACCACTGAAAAGAAAAGCAATAAGAAATAGTTTTAATAAGAATTCACATATGTGGATGCCTAAATGGCACATTAAACAGGACTTAACTAGACTTATATCACCTACACTGAAGAGTGTTAATAAATAATACTGCAGAATCAATGTTGCTGTAAAATCACTAGTAAAGAAATAGTTTTAAAAATCTTGCAGATTTAAAATGTTGATTATAATAAGAGGAATGATTATAATAGAAACTTTAAAAAGATGACGATGCTGATGCTGCTGCTGATGATGGTGTTGATGGTGATGGTGATGATGATGATGATGGTGATGATGACGACAACGACGGTGATGATGATGACAATGATGATGATGATGACGATGATAATCTTATTAATGATTATGATGTTAATTACCAAGTTAATGTTTTACTAACCTGTTTGCTCTGCTGTTGTTTCTTGACCTGGATACCTGTCTCAGTCTCTCCAGCTCAGCCTCATCCACATCATATTTGGCTTGAGCTGAGACACCGGACCCACACAGGTAGTACATCCTGTCCACTCGGTGAGAACGAATCTACAAAAAAAAACATACTCCACATGTTAATAAATTGTATATTATTTATTATCCTAAATGCATGACAGTAACAAATGTTCATATCTTCATTCCACAGAAAACTTATATGGATTGGATAACTCAATGGCCTTCGCCACTGCCTAGCATCAAATGGATAAAACACTTCGATGTCTCAATAGTGTGATGAATACAGATACGATAGCTCTGTGTAGCAATTTTTCAAGATTCTGTTCATCATAATACTGTAGGATAGTAATCCAATGAAACATAAAAAGGGATCTGAACAAAATCTAAATTTCTAGTTACCTCTGACTTTCTCTTGAGCGTCCTTGTGAAGTATAAATTGGATTGCTCTTCCTCAAAGCGTTTGACTTGTTCCCTCTTGGGCAAAGAGGGCGCTTCGCTGGGCTGAGGAAAAGATCTGCTGACGCTGATAAGAAAGCAATACAAACAAATGTTTTTTTCTTCTTTTTTTGAGGGGGGTATAAATGTGATGTTGGAAAAGAATTTAAATAAATTAGTGTTTAAATCTTTCTGTGACTCTAGGAGTATACAGATTTTAGGTAACCATAATATATACCATCAAAAGATTAGAGAAACAAACAAAAGAGACTTAAAATAAGAACTATTAATTGGCTGAAAATGTACCTAGCTGATCTATATGGTGGGACAATTCTTCATATTATCTTTACAGACTAAAACATTTTTTTCAACTTGCAAACATAAGAGATGTAAACACAAGATTCCATCCCACCCCCTGAAAATAATAACTAAAATTAAGTCACAAATGCTCTGATTTTGGATAAGGTTCACAATGTAATTTTCTTTTTTAAATAAACCTAACGGAGGCCCCAAGGATACCATGGCTATCCCGCCGGCATGTTAGTTTGTTTGTTTGTTAGGTTATCATACGATTTTGTGACTGAATTTGGGCCTCTCAAATTGCATGACACTCACAAGATATGTAAAGTTGCGATGTCTGTACGAGCCCCGTATGAGCCCCTTACCATATGTCTAAAATTATATCTCACAGGTGGCGTCCAGGCCCAGCTCCCACAAGACTGATGCACGACACACATGCAGCTTATATGTAGAGGGGGCCTTGTGATCTGAGTTAGTTTGACCACTACACAAGGATGCCGCAAACTTATGGCAATATCCTGATTTCCAGAAATAGTAGAAAACACTATTTTCTTTGCTCATTTTCATTTATATTATACATTTTTGGTCAGTTTCTCTATTATGTTTGAAATGAAATCCACATAAGGTAGACAAATTGTACGGCACCCAGTGGATTTGAGACTAGGGCTTAACTTACCCAGACCTCTGTGGTTGTGATCTGGTAGAAGTCCCCAGGTAACGATCGCCGCTGATGGACACATTCTTGAGCCCTCTTGGAGTCGAGGACCGCATCAGCTCATTGTTGTTCACCTGGGGGAGGGGCACCTGCTTCACCCTGGATGTTGAACTGTTGTCATGGAAACAACATCATTTAGGTATGTAATGTTAGTCTGGATCGTCAACTTTTAGCAAGCCTCAGGGCTCGACACTAGCACTTGCCCGGGGCAAGTAAATTTAGCGTAAAGCAAGTCAAATGTCAACTACGAGAGAACAATGTAAGTTCTTATGTGTAAATCTCATCTACAAGTAAGAGGGCAAGTAAATTTTATAATGGGGCAAGTGAAATTTAAAAATTCATGATTTTACTTGCCCGAATGGGCCAGTACAAAAAGGTATAATCATATTAGCCCTATTCATATGTATTTGTGACCTGTACACGAAGATTACTACAAACTTAAAAGGGAACAAAATTCTGGCATTTTTGCTCACTGTTACTGACAAGTGCAGAATTGATGTCACTTCTAGTTGTGTATTTCCTCTGGGTATTGCTAATAATGTAAATAATAATTTGTTTATATCACTAACATCTGTTTTGACTGACAACTGGAGGCTGCCATGTTTTCCAACGGTACCCGCATGAAACGTCATATCAGCGTGGCACAGCAGACTCAACAAAAGCAAGCATTATGCAGGCGCAGTTCTCGGGTGCAATTAACTCCCGAAAACTCGTAAAACCTTTTGAATTTTTCAACGGCTATCGACGGTGTGTCCGAAAGTGTCGCACATTTCCTAAAATTTCGATCCCTCATAACTTCTTAATTTTAAGGCCTATATCAATGAAATTTACAGGAGACATTTAAAATATCCATAATATTATGTGTATGAAACTTTCATCAAAAGTTATCGATTAGTTTTTGAGAAAACCAGTGGTTTATTTTTCACCTCGGTCCGAAAGGGGTGTTCATTTTTTTCCCGACACAGGTCTGTTCGACAGGGAAATACCAATGTGTTTACATGTTTATAGACTTGAAAGTCCAGACTAACTTCTTGAGGAGTTTTGGCGTTGCCCATGCATGTTTTCATGTACAAAACGTGATTTGAAAAGTGAGTTTCATATAAACAACTGAAAAGACATCTACGACACCGATATTATTTCCCGTAATGAGCATGCGCAGTTCAATCGTCTGTACAACGAAGCCAAATCTCGCCCGCACTCCTGTCTTCTGCCAGTAACGATAAGCAGTCTACAATTCTAGCAAAATAGCGTTTTACACCGGATAATGTTGGTAAGTCTTACGCAATTTGACATAGAATACCAACAATTATAATATTGTAATGGATTTTTACTTTCATGATTCATTTAGTGCATGATGGGTGGGTATTTAGCTTCGACGAGTGGCATTGACGGGGAAAATAATGACAAAAACAAATACATTTTCAACATATTCAAAATGAGTTCAATACTTTGGAGGTCATTGTTGTTGGGAGTACTGGCATTCGCTGATCTAGGAGTTCTAGATTACCGCCACAACAATGTGGAGAGCAGCGGAAATGCTGTGCTTAATTTTGTTTATAATACCACGGCGCTAGCATTCTACCATCGCTCTCCAAGCACATTGAATGATGCACGATACAGTAATAAATTAGCCAAAATTTACAATTTACACGCGGCACAATACACATGTTCTTTAATCGAATAGACACATTCTACGCAAAATTATGCATGTCGAACCGATACAATCAACTATTAATTGAATTGATGACTTTGTAAACGTTGTGTTGTCAATGTCAAGTTGTATCATTTGTGAGTTAACAAATCGAAACTACGTCTATTCAAATCATGGATAATACAGTTCTTGCTCTATGTTCATTGCCTTGTAAAGTTGTAACATACATCACCAGTTCATATTTAGTTCATAACAGATAATGATATGATATTTAAAGACATACAGTTTTAGTTTTAGAATTCACTCAGTTTCATTTATTTTTCTGTTTCTACTGGAATTTTGTTTTACAAATTTAGTTAGGGCCAGGCCTTCAACGTCAACGCCATCAAGTTCATGCGGAGGAATGAGGGAATGAAAGCAAAACCGTACAGCCGGCGCCTAACGTAATTAATCCGGCTTAAGGACGCAGACGAGATGAAGATGAATTCATGATGAAGATCTGTGGTCAATGTATACCAAAGGCCATGTAAGTATTCCATTAATTTAGACTGGGGATAATTTGACTGGGGTCTAGACTAGAATTATATTATTTTGTATTATGAATATGAAACATGAAGCTATAGGAATCAATATAGAAAGAATATAACAAGTTCACAGCATAATACCTTTTTGTTTAATCTGATAATATTTTAATGATTGAAAATGAGCAAAGGAAAATAGGCTTCGCCGGGAATCGAACCCGAGACCTCCGGATTGCGAGACCGGTGCTCAAACCATCAAGCCACAAAGACTTTGAATGTGTGCGTTTCGATGAAACCCTTTTCAATTGATGCTCTATTAGTCGGAAGCTATATATATAAACTGGGCCAATCCCAATGATAATTAAATCAACTTTTATAGAGAAATTAGGTGCAGGATCACGTGAAGTAATGCAGCTTTTTTTTTATTAATTAAATTCAAACATAGAGGAAACTGACTAGAAATATTTAAATGATTGAAAATGAGCAAAGAAAAATAAGCTTCGCCGGGAATCGAACCCGAGACCTCCGGATTGCTAGACCTGTGCTCAAACCATCAAGCCACGAAGACTGAGGCTCAGTTTATATAGCTTCTGACTAATCGAGCATTGAAAAGGGTTTCATGGGAACGCCCGCCATTCAAAAGTCTCATGGCTTGATGGTTTGAGTACCGGTCTAGCAATCAGGAGGCCTCAGGTTCGACTCCCGGCGAAGCCAATCTCTCTTTGCTCATTTTCAATGATTTAAATATTTCTGATAAATATTTTGTAAGATTGGGGGAAATAGTTGACATGGAGGTAGCTCAATGACGATGTGCTTGGCTTATTTTACTCTTGTTTCAAGATAAGATTACACGCAAGGAATCACACTTTTCTTACATTGTGATATTGAACAGAAGTTTTAGTTGCTGGTCGTGCAAGCAAAATATACCCCTGACCTTTGCCAGGCATAAATTTGTACTTAACGTGGCAGTAGGGCAAGTGCTAGTGACAAACCCTGCCTAAGACAAAATTGCTAGAAACAGACAGACATAATGGAATATACATCTCTTATTTTTCCTTCCCTGCCACATCTCTTTATCTGTTTACAGTTGATCCAGAAGCAACTTTGCTCTGATGATGTGATGAGGCCTTACGCAAGTTGAGAGGACTACATACATGTACTACTGACGACACCACTTCATCATATCAATGCCCTACAAGTGCACACCATTCCCTGGTCCTTCCGGACCTCCCTAGCTAGCCAGCCTTTACATCGCATTGCTTTCTCATCTCTTGCACATTCCCGTCGAACTCTATTATAATGTGATTTAAAAAGAGCAAAGAAAAGGAGATTTCAACGGGATTCGAACCCGAGACCTCCGAATTGCTAGACCGGCGCTCTTACCGACTGAGCTGTAGAAAACCTAGTTCGATGTTCGGCCCTGAAACCTCTTAGTTTTTATTGCTCATATGTCAGAAGCTATTATAAACCTGACTCTATTATATTTAGTCTTTCATAAATAATTATTACTAAAAGAGCATTGAAACCCTGCCCCTTCAAAACTATTTTGCTAATGGATGATTAATATGAAAAGATCACCCTTGTCTATCAATTAGGAAATACACTGGGGCTGAGGGCAACTTTGTCCCTAATTTTCCAAATAGCCCCCTGAAATGAGTAGGTAGCCCTAAAATCATCATAGGGAATTTAAGGGAAATATTTTATGATATCCATCAGATTGAAAATGTAGCCACCTAAAATTTAAAATTAATTCTTTCTGTGCGATGGAATTACTTTCTTGTAAAAAATTGAAGAAAAATGTACAACAAAAATAAATTTCACTACCCATGTAGAATTTGTATTCCTTCCTTGTGTCCATTTGTATTAGAACCTGTGTGCTTTTGAAGTTATTTTTAAATGGAATGTAAAGCCCGGCGCAGACAGAGCCGACTTGACCCGATCCGACTGGTTTTCAGTCAGGCTAGATTCAGTTTCGCTCAGTCGGAGCCGATCCAACATGTTGAATCGGCCTCGAATGACCTTAACTGGCTCTTGACTGACAAAACTAGAGTCCTGATGCAGCGTATACTGAGTTAATCAGGCTGAAAACCAGTCGGATCGGGGCGAAACGGCTCTGTCTGCGCCGGGCATAAGTCTTCATCATGTCTTTAAAATGTCTTTTTTTAAAGAAAATAATCTCACAACATCTTTACAAACCTTTGATTTATTTTTATGAATACTGATAAATATTTATTGTTATTTTGAAGTAATCATCACAATAACTTTGATGAAGCAGTGATGGTGGTGATGATGATGCTGACGATGATCGTGACGATGATGGGGGGGGGGGGGGGAAGTGATGATTATGATGAGGTTGATGATGAAGATGTTGATTGCGATGATGATAATGACGATAAAGATGACGTTGATGAATCATGATGATGGTAATTATGAAGATGATAATGAAGACGATGCTAATTTGAACAAATATTATGTCGATAATATTGATGTTGATGAAGATGATCATGAACGTAATGATGGTGTTGACAATAGTGATGATATCGATAACGATGGTGATGAATATATCGACAATGTTAATCGTGATGACGATCATGACGAAGATGACATTGATGAAGATGACGAAGCATGACGATGGTAATTATGAAGATATTAATAATGAAGACGATGCTAATTTGAAAATAATATTATGATGTTGATAATATTGATGCTGATAATTATATGATGATCATGAAGTAATGTTGATGGTGTTGACAATAGTGATGTGTCGATAACGATGGTGATGAAGATGTCGACAATGTTAATCGTGATGACGAGGATGACGTTAATGAAGCATGATGATGGTTATTATGAAGATGAAGATGATGCTAATTTGAAGTATTGTGATGTTGATAAGGTTGATGGTGATGACGATGCTGATGATTGGGATGATCATGAACGTAATGTTAATGGTGTTGTTGACAATGGTGACGATGTCGATAATGATGTCGATGATGATGTTGATAACTAAATGGTGAAAACAATTGTGAGAATTACCACATTTGGGGAGAAATTTGACACCCGGTTCCAAAAATATGAAAACTAATTATATAAACAAAAATAATTGGCCTGAACAAATGAAATTTAAATGATTTAGAATATCCATCTGATCCTGAAAATAAAATGAGAAAAACGAAACATCTGGTATGGTTTTGTAAGAAAGATCACAAGTACACAACTAAGTCTTATGTATTTCTTTAAAATAAATGTTACGTAATAGGGTGTCAAATTAATCACATAACCACAAAATATAGGTCATTAATTAAATTTAGGACATGTCATGTCATACTCTTTTAAATAATACCTAGTACAAATTCCACTACGTTCGAAATGTGCATTATCATAGAGCAAGTCGTTATAATCAGACACATAACACACTACACGAAAATGTACTGTTGGGACTACCCGCACGCAAACGCAGTGCGGCGCGCGTCTTTTTTTATCGACATTGTCGGGGTTTTTTTCCCGACATGACCCTGCAAAATAACGTTTCGACAGGATATTTCGTGTGAAGTCTTATGAATGTATGATTAATCATATATTAGAGTTTCGGTTTTGCCCACGGGGGATAAATAGTGAAATTTTATACTTTTCTGAAGCTTAAAAAAACAAAAAAAATGCGGTACGGATTATGCCTAATTTTCAATATTTGCCCCGAATTTGTTGTTTAGATATTATATTCATCAGTAAGATAGGCTTTTCTTATATAAAATACAAATTTTGGTGAGGTTTCAAGAAAGATACGGCAGGTTTTCCAAGGCACTTCGATAGCGTTCAACTCGTAAACAACTTGTTTATTTTATGCAAATGAGGTGCTCCGGACGAAAGCTTTTCGCGAGTTAATTGCACCCGAGAACTGCGCCTGGTATCATGGTCGTTTATTTAAAACGTTGGTATCAGAGAGACGTAGTACTGTAGCTAAAAGGGGAAGAAATAACGAGCGGGGGATTCATGTTCCAATTTCAATCACCCCCCCCCCCCCCCCCCCCCTCCACTCCACCCACCATTGCGTGCAAAATAAATGAGGAATACATTATCACCATTTTCATTTTTGGCACCAGCCATCCTACCTCCCATATTTTCATGAGCATCCTGGAGCACCCCCCCCCCCCCCCACACACACACACACACACACCTCTATGCACCCTTGGGTGAGCCGGACTACGCCACACCACACCCACACAATGATTAATTCCATAATTATATTAAATAGGTTTGATAATTATTGTTTACATGATCTATTGTGACAATTTTTTGAATAATTAAAAATATTGTGTAATGCACTGCGGTAAACATTTGTGTGTACATAATGACATCGGATCACTTACCAGTATCATAATGCATTGAACTGTTCACATCTTTATAATATGCCGTACTAATTAGGGCAAATGTTGATACGACTAAAATGGTGTGTAATATATAACGCATTTGTCAAGGATATTATATTTTGCCTTCAACTGTACATACACATAAGGAAATCTCTTATTCCTGATTGTAATAAATCTAAGGTGGGCATGTATGCAGCATTGCATATTCCAAATATTTGCTCTCACAAATAAACATCTAACCCAATTACATTCTTGTCCTAAATCTTTCAGTCACATAAAAACGTGTGTAATAAATTCGAGATCGTTAGTATAGGCCAACAAGATAATAAGACATCAACCCGACTAGTGTGTCAGGAAATTTATTGTGTCTCTCAGCATCCCATAGTGGAGTGTCATATAGGATTTTAACTTCTGCTAAAGTAAACGCAACCTTTGGATTACGAGTATTTCATACATACCTGTTACCCGGAAACAATGGCTTGAGATCTAATTAAGAAACCTCGGATAAAATTTAAAAAAACAGCTTGCGTTTAATCATCTTTGTGATGCTTAAAATCTCTATATCACACACACACACACACACACACACACACACACACACACACACACACACCCACACACACACACACACACACACACACACACACACACACACACACACACACATTTACTGAGGGCAGGTCTTCTTATCAGCTTTTATTAAAAATGTCATTCAAAAATGAAACTGTATTTTGGTTCGGGATGAAATGGTTGCCAATTAAGCAATGTCTTCTTTTTTCCCACCGAATATAGTTCGCCCTCTCCACTACTTTTGTGAAATCATATATATTATTTACTCATATATTCAGTAAAACATGATAATTGCAACATAACAATTATTTTCACTATACAGACCTGCGGATTCATGGATGGTTGGTCCCAAAACTTTAGAAAATGGTATATTATTTATATCACCACAACTACCACAAAGGCGACTTTTTGATCCTCAATCACCAACCCACCCACATGTGTACCTATCCCACACTTTCTCACAGAATGTTCTCAGAAAATCGTTCCCGCCCACGTGTGCATAAAACGCAAAGATTTTATTCAGTTACATATGTACCTCTAACTTTGTATGTGCTCAAGATATATAATATAGGACAAAACGAATAACGTTAACTTGGTAATTCCTGATCTTTAATTTGTAAGTATTAAACTTGCGTAAGTTGTCTTTTCATTGGGAAATAGTTTACTAGTTTTTTGAAGCCCCTGCAAGTCCGATCTATAATAAAATTACGAGTTAACGTATGTCAATATTTGTGTAGCTTTGAACATTAATGCAATACATTGTGGGGGTCATCATTTATCCCACAACATTTTCCCCCACCTTAGTATGGATGAAAAAGCCGCATCCGAGTCTCTTTCGTTAACGATTTTGATGAAAAAATACAAGGTTTCGAAACTCAGAATCGAAGTGAACTCCAGCATGCAGACCACGGACCAGTATATAGTTGTGCATGTGTTACAAATCGAAGAGGGACAAGAACCGTTGATACGTTTAACACGGTTTAATAGCGATAGAATCTGAATTTGCCATCAAAAATCCATCTCTGAACTTCCAAGTTCGCGTTTCAACTGGCCCTGGTAATCATCAAATCGGTGACCTTTGCCCCCTGGGAGCGTTTGCGCAGACACCATGCCCGCTTGGCAATGAAAGCCCGTCATTGTATTCCGCATAATATAGCACGCTCCGCTGAGGAGCGTCGCAATATTCTATTCAGAGGGTTGGTGGATGGATGGGTATTGAAATCATAAGAAAACAATTTCCCCCGTATAAATATATCGTACTGTAACCTCTTAAATGAATGAGGCAACGTGCTTGCTTGTTAAAAGTTTCTTTCACAGCGAACCAAAACGATAGTGTTGTACACTATGAAAAAGTAACGATTGCAATAGGTCTTGAATCGCATTTTTGTTCACAATCAACGTGACATGATTGATACAAAAATCGTTACTTTCAGGAAGTGCACATACAAATATTGATGTATTATATTTGGAAATAGAAAATTGTGGATAGATTTCTAGTCGCATTGTGATAATGATTATCTTTATTTAGTACATAACTGTGAAACATGAACTACATGGCGTTGTCAGATGTTTACACGTGCTTTAAACCAAAGGAAAAGCCCACAAATGCGGGTCCAAAAAAACTATAGTTTCAAAAGAAAGTGACAGTGTGATTCTCATGGTATAATATTTTGTGGGATTGTTATACAAATGTCTTGAAAAGCCAAGATAAATTGCAAAATTGTTCTTGGGAGGGTGGCATGCTAGTTGGGCTCTCGTATTATAGACATAATAATCGTCCCCTTCAAGCGTAGGGAGGTGAGCCTTCATAAGTTGTTAAAAACGTGTAATTGTAATGTTTGATATTCTACTTACACTCAACTTGAACAAGGAAAATATGAACTTTTGTGTGAACAAAATAATGTAGGTAAGGAGACATGCATGAGGAGAGTGTACCTTATATTGTCTCTTCACCTTGCCGCCAACGCTTCCATCATGTTTAGAGACGCGTGAATGGCAGACAGGGTAAATGTTTGTTCTGCATTAGACATGTTTGCTTGGTCGTGATCAGCGTGAAATCTTGTTCAAAAGGACAGAGAGACAGGATGAAAACTGTCCCCACGTGTTGATATTCGTTGGTATCACACAGTTAATTGTAAGAACGATGTTGTCAAATTGTATAATCTACTCGAAATCCCCTGGAATTGCATTGCTCTCAAATCAAGTATGGATTCTACTACTGGTCTTATCAACAAATACATAACGTTAACCACTTTAAAAGTTAATAGACAAAGTCTCAAGTTACACGTTGCCAACTATAGCCATATTAACCATAGACTTATCATCTCCCTTATAAACTTATCAACCCACCTTTCCAAGAATAACCATGTTATCGGGGACTTGTAATACAAGTTGTATGTACATGGCGAAAGTACTGCCTGGTTCCTGTTCTGCGTGCTAAAACTTTAACCCCACCACGCTCATACGAGATGTGTAAGATGTCATATTGAAATTCGATTTTAGGTTAATTTTGATTTATTTTCCGTGTGACATTGACATTAAACAAAAACAAGAATTGGTATATAGGTTCACGCATTCCATTACGAAGTTTAATGACATTGCTGGCACAGTAGTAACCAATCAGTTTCTGTGCGTCTCTAGCTCTCTAATCACTCTCAATCCCTCGTCCGCTCTTCCTTACCCCTCATTCTCATGCATCGACCTCATTGGCGGAGCGCCGGGGGCATGGGCACGTACCCCTCTATAATTTCATAAAAACAATACAAAACATAACGAAAATCCTTTTAAAATAAAGAATTACATAGTGTGCCCCTCCCCATATTGTGCGTGTCAATCCGACCACGCTACGCCACTGATCGACATCTTTCTTTATTATCATCTTCCCTAGTTTCTCTCTCACTCTCTCTCCTCTCACAATATATACATAGGGAATCACTCCCTCTCAAGCCTCTGTCTTTTTTTATGTGATTTCCTGACACATTTTACCTTGTATCTTGTATATTTTATGAGAAATCAATAAATGAATGAATGAATGAATATCTTCCATGGTATTCCATCATCCACCATGCCACGCTTACCACTTTATGTCCCCCTTGATGTATCTCTTAAGCTCTCCCATCGTCTCCTTTTCCACATCCCCTTACTTATCTTTGTTTCTTTTACTCTCACTTTCCCTTTCTCATCGCATTGGGTTCTCTAACCCCCTCGCCGTCTACGACAGCGCTCATATTCCACCCGTTCCCTTAGCAACGAATCGATGAATACCGCCCGTGAGCTAGGTCAATGCCATCTCCCGCCATGTAGCTTTTGGGTCGTACAGCGGCATTGTGGCCTGAAAACAGTCATGTGACCTACCTATATCACCAGGGAGTCTCGTATTTCTATTTTCACTTCCAAGTTCTGCCCAGCCCGACCAGCCAGCCGTACGTCCACCTTCCGTTCGGTTCCATCATAGGTCTATGCCCTTCCATGCTAGGCAGCCATGCATATTTAATATTTCTCCCCAGACCAACCTTTAATACCTATCAGTACACCTGTTCCTTTAAATCATCATTTTATTTTGGTCTATTTTGACAAAGTTCATATTTACGTGGCGCGTAACAGTATAAATCATTGCTTCTCACCTGCTCACTGACTGTTTTTGATGCGTTCCGTACATGAAAACATCCCTTCCTCAATAAGAGTTTTCAAATATTTATACTAATATTGATATTGCATATTTTTACCCAATATTATACTGCACGTATTAACCAGCAGTACTGTATGCATATCGATATTATAATTTCATGAATTTCTGTATTGTTTAGATTTAGAAACAGGATACCTAATGAATTCCCCATACATTCCAAATAGCTACACGTCGCTGTGCTATATTACCCACAAATTGCCGTCGTTATTACCACCATGTTTTGGTTCCAATTTAGTTTTCATGGTGGAGAGCAGCAACATTTTAAAAACATTTTTTGGATGAACGTTGAGGCGTAGTATATTCGAAACCCGTATATGCCCATGATACATGTACTTTTTATTTGATTTCTGTCTAGAGGTCCTCCATTAAAAAATCGCCCATGTCCTAGCTGTGTATTACGATTGCGTCAACCCTTTTGTCAAAGTGTGTAAACAAAGACCAGTCATTGGTGCTTTTGTTATTTCTGTTTCCCTATTCTTATTTTTAGTTGAGCATGTGGGACAATGTTTGTTTTGCCAGGAGTACATTATAAGTCATAGGACGTGCAGGCACTATTCGAGCGAGAGCTGGACGTTATCCTCATTTCGTTTATGGGTGTGTAGTGAGAAGGATGCCCCAATCAAACCGGGAACGAAAATGCTCCTTTCAAGATGTCGCTAGCGGGGTTGACGTCGACTGTTGTAACTTGACAAGACGACGGAGATGTTCTTTGGCTATGTCATGTTGGATATATAGTTACTTGTCTCTCGCGGGCACAGAATAAGCTCGAATTTCTTCTCGTAAGTGTGTGTAGAATACTGTAGATCCAGCAAATTACGTGGTTACTTCGAGGGCACTTAGGTTCGAGCATTACTGCCTCGCCTACCCATTAATGTCTAGAATAGTAAATGTTATATGTTCCTTATCTCATTTGAACATAAAAGAGCGGCACCATTTTCGAGACATGTCATGTGAGCATTGACTTGAATAGGCTGTAGCGAGGCCATTCGCTTCGCACCAATCATTTTCTTTTGAATAAGTAAGAAGAAAAGGGCCTCCTGAGCGTTTTCAATGCCTATTGTTTGTGCGTGTAGTGTTCGATGGGTGCAGCGATGCCCCTCCTAACTCACCCCCGCACTTTATTAAACACATCGTCTCGTTTGTTCTGTGTACCTCTATTGCAGGTCTACAAGGGCTGTGAAGCCGCAACATCGTCCACTCAACAAACCTCATCGCACACCGACTCGATCAGCTTGGCGAGACCTTGTCATCTCGACCAAACCGTGCTCGGACACTCTTTGAACACGAGCGTCGCTGTCGGACATTAAGGGGACTATCTTTCATTCTACATGCTGTAACTGTCGACTCGTCCATCACTCAGAATGGGGAACAAGGCCTCAGCGAGTATTACGGTCGAGGCTTCGGGCTCTGCGGAGGCCGACGTGGCGGCGGGGGAGCCATTGAAGAAGAAGAGGCGGCTCAGTTTCAACCGAGTCCTCAATGCCTCATTTCGTCGATCAGGCCGGGGTCGACGAAGTAAGCGCAAGGGAGGACGAGGAGAAGAAGGAGGCGCGCACGTCAGCGGAGAAGTAGAAGCGCCCAAAATTGCCATGGAAGTCGACCTGTCTGGTGGGGCAGGAGTGGGCGTCAACGCGGGGGCTAACGCTGGTAAGCAATCACTCTCTTTTCCCCTCCCATTTTCTACTCCTTGACCCACCTGACCGTGTGATTTCGTAAGAGGGGTAATTTTGGTTGACCACTGTAGCATACGTTTGGGCGCTGGGGTGGGGATGAGGGGACCACTGGGTATTATGCTTCGCAGGATTAGGCTGGGGTTTAGAACAGACACAATCAGCGCAGCAATAGATGGGGTACTTGGACGGGCTCGCTTCGCTTCACACAAGAAAAAAACCTAGATTTCTAATGGAAATGAGAAAATGCGCGCTTTGTATAATTAAGGCTTGGGCGGTGTAAGCTCGAACAGTCAGGTGGAATGTGGTGGTTTTGAGCGGTTTTGCTGTGGCGTAGTAGTCCTGCCCATCCCCACGAAATGAGTGGGAGCTCACAGTCACACGATCAGTTTGAATCGTCATTCTTAGTGATTGACGCCATAATGCAGTGCTGCCGGGGATCTTTAACATCATCCATTCGCTTAGGTATGTTCCTTTCACTTATCTCGTTCTATCTATCTACTCAACAAAGTATGACAAATTTAGTAAAAGTTAAGAAACTTTTTTCTTTGGAACTATAGGGACAGTGGCAATATACACAAAAGGTAACTTTCTCTGTATTGTGTCGCGTCGTATAAGATTTGTATTATCAAATTTCAAGAAGTGAATTACATTAGTAAGCTATAACTTTATGGCGTGTAATTGTTAGAAACTTTGGGAAGTCATCCAAACTTTTATATTTATTATATCGTCATTGCCTTCAACTTTGCAAGTGTTTTAGTTTATAACATGCTATAATGGCGACGTTATTCAGCTTCCATGTCCTTCGGCTATACAGCATGCATCGCGAGGAATGAAGCTGGGGTCATTAAAGTTTTGTAAAAAGCTATTCCTATAAAGTTTCTCTTATTCGCGACTTGTGGAGAATAGGGCATTTCATGCTCCGTAGCATATTGGGTCCGTAACACTCGGTTTGCACTAAGTATACACATAAATGGGAAGTTTCAGTAAAGTTTCAAGTAATCGACAATATATGAATGGTATAATGTAGAAAGTTGCTAGTACATGCAAGCGAATGTAGTCAAGTTTGCTTATGTTAATAAGTGTCAATATCGATCAACAAGTTTGCTTGCATGCATTCATCCATGAAGCTAACTCTACAAACCCCCTCTGTAGGCGAGTGGTAGAGTCCATCGACACGCCCTGCTACTTGTTGGATATCGGTGGTATAATAGAATCGCAGTGGTGCGCCTACACGTACACAGTGTGAGAGAGGGCAAAGAATTACTACATATGTGGCCTCGATCTAAACAGTGGGTGAACGTGGGAGAGAGAGAGTGGGGGAATATATTATAGAAACCCTGTACAAATAAGGTCGCCACAGGAATGTATATGTTTCTCCCCAAACACCTACTGAATATACAGCAAAAATATATTACACATGTAATAATGATCTCCTAGTAATCCATGATATAATGTAGTGTGGCTGTGTTTTCTGTCATAAACTATATATTATGCATGTTTGTAGAATATAATTATTACAAAGTGATGTATGTTTGTTAACTTATCGAATTATGATAAAACGTTTGTAATTTTAAAATTCCGAATTAGTCTTAAGACTTAAAGACTCTTAATGTTTCCATTCGTTCAACGAGTAATTGATATACATTGATATGAAGTTACAACTATATTTCAATATTTGTATGTACATTATGATTACATTCAAATTTCTGAAGGTGAAATGGTTGGACGCAGTGGCGTAAGCTCCCATTTCCCTTATTTTTCCTGATTTTACATACTGTTTTTAAATTTATTTTATTTTATATAATTAATGTTAATCCTTTTTATCAAATAATTGAATTTTCTCGTACAAAATGATAATATATCGAATAATTAATTCAGTGCTTTAAATGTATTTACTTATTGATATCAGCATAACAGCATTTATCTCAGTTTCCATGCAAAAATCACATGTTTGCGAAATTACTGCAAACTGCAATATAGGCTTGTTTAAAATAATACTTTATGAAATGATTTTTAGAACATGGATTTAGATGTTGGTTATAGTGTTTGTAGAATTTCCAATGCAATAGTTGGCTACTGTATTTTGGGATTATACTTTACCCAGTGTATGCAATGAATACATGTATAATCTGTAAATCGGTGGATCGAACTGTCAACACATCTTTCAGTTGTGTGTAAGAAATTAAGTTAAATTGCACGGAGATTATTTGATGATAACAAAGGTAATTCTTGCACAAGTATGCGCTATCTCTGTTCAAATTATATAAACAATATTTTAATAAAGTTTTGTTTAAAAATAATTGAATGAGTTCGCACTAAATATTCAGGTTGTAATAGCACAAGACTAATAAAATTGCATAAAACCTTACATTTTTGGAAGTATTGCCAACATTTGTTTTCAATGTTAAATCACACTAAAAACTGAAAATGTGTTGTTTAATCGAAAGGGAAATAACAAGTGTTTTGGGGGGTTTTTCCATTTTACTAAACGGTTTGAAATCAATCATCCACATCTGTTACCAGTGTTTTAAATGTATGAATAACAGAGACCATGAACATTTTACCAAATTAACTTCTGCAGATTTGAATGCAAAACAAATTTGCAAGAAAATGTATAAATTAAATGCCGAGAAATCTCCGTAATGAAAAGTTGTTTAGGATATCCCACAACATAGTGATAGTCTGTACTGTAGTTTGTAATGTCCATAACGGTGATTTTAGTGCATTCTTGAATGGGAAACAAAACCACTAATATAACCACTTGTACATTTGCATCTCACTAGTAGGCCTATATTTACATACTAGTATTGCTTGGGCCGTGATTTGATCTTGGTCCCGTTCGGTTGGTCTCGTGATGCTAACCAATTTCAATTCGGGAGGAATTCAGGGGTCGAGGGTTAGGGTCGCACAGCTAGACGGATGAGTAAGAAAGATCAATCTTCACCCTCTTCCCTAGATGCTCGCAAAAAGGGTAGTTTAATTTTAAAGGCGGGCGGTGGAACCCTTGAACCAGCGAGTCTTAAAGGGATCTTGCAACTTTGTCGACAAAAAGTGATGAATGGTGGATAAAATGAGTATTGTTGTGATCCACTATAGAGTTCTAAGTAAGATTTGTGGACATTTTACTCGATCCCTTTAACTTCAAAGTCTCTGCTTGAACTAACCCACGATGTTGGCATGTCATACCCCATCCCACGCATGTCTTGGCGTGAGACGTTTGCCCGTTGTCATTTATAGCCCTTCTTTGCCAGTTGCCACACTGTGAAATGTCAAATGGGATCTAGTTACTTTGTTGACATGACTGTTCAAAAACTGACGAAGGGTTGATAAAATGTGTATATAATGTACACGTTACTGTCCACGGAGTGATGTGTGAAAATTCCATAGTACAAGCAATGTAATTTGACATGAGTTATGAACGAAAATGCAAAGTTATATTCACTTTTATACTCTTTGCACAAACTTTGTACTTTGCACATACAAAGTTAAAAGTCTCCACTAGACTTCAATCATACATATCCTTATTATAACGGAAGAGAAATTTTGGAAAACCACACACATGTCCCATGCTTCTTTTGGAATTACGAATGCAACGAGTTATACCAGAACCATTAGAGTTAAAAGCAAACTGTGGATGTTGACAAGTCACAATGTTACTAGATCCCTGGTACCGAGGCGGTTAACTGACTGGGCATGGAAACATTACTGGGATGTGGGGGCCAAACGGGTTGATGTGGCCATAATACTAGAGTAACCCCAATTGCCATTGGTATATGATGTAGATGTTTCATGAATTCGTGGGAAAATAGAATTAGAAAGGAATGGCGGACGCTTTGAATTCCCAAGTGGAATATTAGTATAATAATTATACTCTAGTTTATGTTATTTGGCTGAATTGAGTCAGGGAAAATGATTATAAAATTATAAGGGCGATTGGGCAAAAGGGTCCAATTTGGTGGATTTATTAGTCTTAATTACACTAATTTAGATCGAGTTTTGGTACAGGATAAAACTTTTTAGTAAAAACATTTTTTTAGTAAACAAATCCTGCACCATATCATTACAAACAATTTAGTTTTAACTCCACCATGTACAAAATGTAGAGAAAGTTACAAACGGCCAAGTAAAAAGCATATTATCATTCTAAAAGAAGCCGTTAAAACACAAGAGGACGCTCTAGAAACATTTTTTATGAACAATTGTGAATGTGATGTTTTGTTAAAATAATGATTAAATAGCGAGATCAACAACTACATGTATTTAAAAACCTCTTTGATACATCTTGGAAAAAGTTTAAGCATTTTATATAATTTTTTCTTAAATCATCAAATAAATGTGGGTCCTACACTCCCACTTTTATTCCGATCGGATATATTTATTGATTAGAAAGCAGTTTCTCGACCGATTTTGATCAAATACATTTTTTTAAATCTTTGAAGTCGCGTGTTCTTCTAAGTATACTGTAACACTTAGTTGTTCATTAACTCCACAAATTAATTATTTTCTGAAGCGCCCTCTAAACCATAACTGTACTGTCCCTTTAAATAGTCATGACTGATGATATACGTTCATGTGGGAAGTAAGACGGGCCTTGTTGGTCTAAAGAACATTTCATGTTCAGACCACTATTTAGTTTAGTGTCGCAGTGGATGATTGACAATAACATAATTGTTCAATTAGTTTTTTTTTAAACAGTCCGTCTGGATCGTTGTTATTTCAAATTATATGATCGACATGTTATTGGAACATAAGAAAATTTAAATTGTTGGCACACACTCTGAAAAAGTGAAAGCCAATCGCAAGATTACTTATAATTTAAAAAGGCCCACACAAAACCTGTACTATTTTGTATACTGTGCATGTATAGATAGGAGAGTCAATATCCCCCCCCCCCCCCCCTCCACCAATTTGATGATCCGTTCGAGTGCTCTTGGGGACATTCGCACGCACGCACACACACACACACACCCACTCACACACATTATACACACCACCGAAATACCTCCTTTCCAAGTTTTTCTCATTTTGTATACATACCCGTTTTCTGTTTTCGCTGCGAGAATCTTGTATTCCACGCTGACCTTGTATGACCGTGTCACTACCAACAATTGGGCCAATTTTGAAGTGCTCGACAGTTTCCGAATTCCTGTGAATAAGATCAGAGGCAGGTTTTTAGGAAAAAAGGGAGGGAGAGAGTAAATGGGGGAGCGAAAACGCCCCAAGGGACGCGAACGCGATAAAATTTAAGGAGCTATCCAGATACATTCGAAAACTTGAAGAGGCCGAGGACGTGAGGCCATGAATAATGTATGTTGGCTGGGAGTGGTGTTAGTAACTCGTGCCAATGTCAATCACATACTTCAGCCCAGCTTTTGGAGAACACGTATTTTCAAATACTGAATTCCGAGTCAATTCCATGCTTTTACACCTCGAATGACTGTCATGAAAATATTACAAATCTGATTCATATATAATGAATGATAGGAGGGTTATGATAAGCCGCGCGTTTCATTGACGCATAACTGTTTTGCACTCTTCATCAAACATAAAAACAAACTTATGGCTGATTACCAAATTTTGGTTGATTTCATATACATGTATTATCATATATATTTTGAATATAATTACATCACATCACGTTACTAACTTCACCAAGACAAAGTACGGCGAAATAAATAGTTCACGCACACTCTAGAAATACATAATAATATCAATGCCCCATTCGGATAAAATGGCACCTAAGGCGAGTGTGATAGCTCCAATGCCTCAAGTAGGTCTCTGCTCCTAGATATCTCAGGATACCTGGTTAAAATAACCCAATAATAACCACCAAGCAATATCAATTGGGAAGCGAAAATGACTTGTAGTAAACATTACCCAAAGTAGTCAGCGAGGAAGGGCTAGCCATCAATCAATCATCGGGTACAGTATTGCACCAACTCTCTGTCTAGTCACTGGTATGTTGCCCCCGGATGTTGTGACTAGAGACAGGGGTAAGATGATTACATAAAAGGTGTCCCCATTAGTATAGCGACCCCTCGATTTGGTGAACGGTGTCCAAGTTTGTGTTGTATGGTGGTTACCTGCATGCAATGTCCTTATTATATTTAAATTCTACTAAGAAAATCAAGCATTTTCTATCAATTTATGTATGTTAGAGTGCATTCAAATTAGTGTATTAAAAAACCCTAATGTTTAACATAAGTTTAACATTAGTTTACGTATGAAATTCACTCATTTTAATGCACTCTCATGCAAACTATGTTTAACAAAAGTTAAGTTAAAACATTAGTTTGTAGGAAATACACTCATTTTAATGCATTCTTACAGTTACATTATTAAAGAAATTCATAAATGTATAGATATCATAATCATGGTTTGTGTGCGTTTAAACAGATAACATTTGTATGTTTCAAGGTATTGGGCATTATTATTGGCATGACTCCAAACAAAAGACATAAAGACATACATACATCAAATGCATTGTACAACCACTTTAGAACACTTAACTATGTGCAAATTAAATGCTGCGGACCATACAACCAGATTACAGATCTTATCATACTAATCAACATGTTGTATTGACACAAGTCAACAAGCAACATACTAAGTCTCACGATTACTTATGGTTATGTCCACAATAGAACAAGCATTATTTCCGCTTTTATTGGACGTGGAAAAGATAGCCACGTCTTAATGTATTTCTTCACTATTTTTTGATTTGGTATGCTAGATAACATTTAGTGTCGTAAAGTTTAACGAAGGAGCTTCCATTTTGAAAGAAGATATAACTAGGTAACCCCTATAACTATTTAAAATCCAATGATTTGTTGCGATTCAAGTAAGAATACCGCGATGGAATTGTGTGTTAATATTTACTCAACGCTGTGGGCAAATCTAATTGAACTGCTTAGTGTTATCACGGTGTAACTCCGTTTTCTAAATACCATTCGACTATAAATCGATTCTTAAAAGATATCAATCTTGTAAAACCACCACCACAGTTGTAAATAATCAGAGGATAAGTTATAACAAACGAACTTGCCTTTGAAGACTAGAAGGACAACGTTCCCGACTTTCCTCAACCATGGGCATAGGGCAACATTCCCCCCCCCCCCCAGGGGGCCGAGGTCTTTTAGAAGTATACCATCTTCCCAACCATCACCTGACAAGTCCCCCTCCCCCAGAAAAGGGGGTTATCTCATATTAACCCCCCCCCCCCCCACCCACCCCGAAATCTATTTCATTTTTTGCGCTTCCCCAAATATGACATGTTTTTGCCCGAATGTTATCCTGCCTTTGCCCGAAAGTTAGGTGTTTTTGCCCGAATATGGCCGTTTTCAAAACTGCGGGGGTGGGGGGGGGGGGGGGGGGGGGGGGCTGCAAAACACCTACGCCTATATCCTGAAATAGTGATACCAAATAAAATTGTAGATGTTATCGAGTCGAGGGGTTATCGAAGTCATGAGTGTACTGAATTACTCTTTATGTTTAATGATGTAGGATCATCAAGGAATTTGTTGCCTCGCTAATATACATTCCTGTAACTGTTATAGTGCTATAAATGTACCTCAATATTATGATTACAAATACATAAATAGTTAATAATGAAACCGGGCTTTATCTGCTAACCAGGTACTGTACAAACAATAATATGGGGTGTATTTGGTGAAACCCGAACTATCTAATATCAAATATCAACATTGAAAGTAATATCACTCTTCGAGCATGTCTGTGATAGCCAAACCTGAGTGCCCTCAGTCAAGGAAAGAAAATAAGCTGACTTATTGCAAAAATCAACATTCAAACTATATAAACACAATGTAGACCCGGTATGAGGTGAAAGCCTATATGTGAAGGATCTTCTCAATGCCAATGAGCCGCTTGGAAGGAATGCTCCCCAGGGAGTGGAGATGGTGCACACAATGTGTGCAGGTTTGCATTGTATCCTATGACCGGGGGTAATATTATCATTGTAAAGCGCTTAGAGATGAGTATCAATCATATTATGCGCTATATAAATCGAGTATATATTATTATCATTATACTTCTAAAGTTCTATTTCTGACAAGCAATGGGTAGCTGGATGGTTACATCATGGGTGTATTAGAAAACTACTCGTTGGTTATGAGGTGAGAACACCAATCATGTTTGCTGAGGATTGCATAATTATGATATTACTTATCATAATGGAACTATATATTATAATACAATTTTGAAAAGGTCGTCCAGGGCCCATATAAAACACCGATAATGCGGCATGTAGTAAATATGACCGCCGGTGACAAGCATGTTCCCCGCATGTTCCCCTACCAAAACCCATGCCTGAAGTAATCATGGTAACTTCCACTTCTTTGGTAATAATGTCGCGTATGTCGTGGCATTTTGTCAAATATTTAAGAAGTTCGGATTCCCGAGTTTCATCCAGTCATTCGAAAACGAGCCATCGCCCCTTTCCCTCTCCTGTTCACGTGTGTTATTTCTATACCATCGATCAATCCACCGATTGTCTGCTTTTGTTTGATTGTTTGCTGGAAAATGGACGAACTTTTGTTCGGCAAATCAATCAGGGGTCAGCGGAGACCGCTGGAGAGCGGGAATGAATGAAATAAATATCTCCATCGTCTGCGTTATGGAATGGAGTGATCGGACATGCGTGTATTATAGTCTGGATGAATCGATCTTCCACTGGTTTTGTGTATGCTGAAAGGGTCAATTGTTATGTGCGTGCAAATAAAATCAAACATGGCGGCGTGCAAACAGCGCACACGTGTTCACTAGGGGAGTGGCGGGAAAATCGGCTTCAGTTTCACGCCAATGAAAAATTTCCTAAGCGGTAATTAGATAGCTCGCCATGCATTAATAATGCACCATTGCTATGACTAGGTATACACCTACGTAAATATGATTAGAAAACTCGTTCACTGGCATTTGATTTATCAGCAAATTGTTTTGTGGTTATAAAGACTATGCAGACCCCTGGTTCGGTGCATGGCGTCCCACTGAGCTGATCCGGGCATGTGAAGCTTCTACGCGTGTTCGTGGTATAATTACATTTCAGACGTGTGTACAATGGAAATGGAAACGAAAAAATCGGGAAATTTCATGTTAGAAAAAACGATGTCAAGAGAGAGTCAAGAGAGAGGAAGAATATTAGGCAAGTTGTGCATCTCTAACCGATAATATATGAGCAATTGTACATAAATGGTTATCAAACGATTAATTTCACAGGGCTTATTTACAGGCCATTTACGAAAGCAATGGAAATCGAAAAGAAAATCTGTTTATCGAGAAAATTGAATAAACACCATGCGGTTTGAGTGTTGCCCCGAGCTTTATTCCGAGTAGCGATGCTTTTGGTCTAATTTACACGTGGCAAAACCAACACCCTAAACTTTGCGTCGATGAATACTTCTTTCACAAGGATATTTAGGCACATAAGTCTAGTCCAACCCCCGTACTACCTCCAAAACAATTCTACCATCAGTAAAATATGAATAAATCCAAGAAATGGGATTGCTACTGTAAACTATCTGCCATACAATACCAATACTTTTTTATTATGTCGAACGAGTCTTGGTTTGACTGGCAGCACCAAATATGGGCACACGCTTCGCAGGAGGTACTGTACATGTGTGCTGCATGTAATCATGAGTGTGTGTACCCACCAAATTGCTACCCTGGTAAATTAATGGCCGTTTGGTTGGCGTTGTAGTTTACAGATCCAATCGTGCATTTGTTTAGCGAGTCAACCTGGTGTAAACTGAACCCTTTTACTTTGGTAAACATTTCCGAAAACATGTACGCCAATATTGCCCAGGTACTTGCGAAGTAATGGCTCAGCATTACTTTTTAGTCGAAATTTGTTGCGAGAATTATCATTGCATTATCGAGCGCTATTAAGCCCGCGACGATGAGAGGATTATAACATCCATGGAAATTGCTGGATAATTCATGCGATGGTATATTGTGCACGTAGGTTTTCACAAAGGCCATTTTAATTCTCTAGCTGGCCTCGCCAATTCCCCCCATAGAGACAGCAACGCTGTCACCACGACGACTATATACTAAATTAGTCTGTCGATGGTGTTCATCCGATTACATATCTAGACTATTTTTAGGTTCTGTTACTCTCAGGAAAAAAAAACTTATATGCGACTGGCATATTATGAGATGGACCATGAAACGCTCGGTGACCACGCTATGACCGAGAGGACTAATAAGTATCACATGCAACTGCTACATTTTGATGCATATAATATATTTTTTCTCATATGACGGATAAGATATCAGAAAGTTTGGTATTGTGATAGTTTGTGACAAAACCTACGTGCGTATTCCAATGTCAGGGGGGAAAATGACATGAAGAACTAGTAGTACATGCAACAGGTTATGGTTCTATTGGAATTCAGAATGAAATATAATATATAATTCATAAAAGAGGCTTCAATACATTTCAATACACGCACAAATTATGCGTAGTCCAACTGGCACAGAAAATAACGTTTGAAATATGTTTACAAATGCCCCCTGTGACCCCTGGCTAAAGCCATGGCTAAATGCGATTTCTTTTTTCTCTTTTTTATTCAAGTCAGCGAGCATCGCTGTCATTGTTGGGTCGTATAATACGGAATTTAGTAGTCCTTGCGGCATACATAATATTTTCATACTATTTTTTCCTTTTGTCGGCTGCTCTGTATAGGCCAAATCGGGTACATATTTTGGAGAGGCCCAAACAGGGGTGACTGGTATTAAATAAGAAAGAAAAAAAAATGAATTTTCATGTTGCTATACGAAGTACCAAAATATAATCTTGTCAGCTCTTAGAAATTACCGTTTCTGTCACTAATTAATTAATGAGGTATATTTTATGTCATGCACGCAGTTAGATAGTGATGGTAGGTACGCTGCCAACGCTAATTCGCTTTTGATTGAGCCCACACGAACTAAACACACCTACATAATTATATGATATCTAACAAATAAAACGTCACCAAGATTTTGTTTATGAGAGTCAAATTTCCTGATCGGGAGAAAATGGTTGCCGACTTAAATTTTGTTTCTGATTAAACAAACGAGAGGAGCCAAGTAGATTGCTTAGTTTGACATATATTATGAAGGAGTTTCTCTCCTGGAAGTGATTTCCTCCCTAGTCTATGTGTAAGCTTGATACTGACACCGATTTATATGGTTATTCTTAATAATCGATGTGGTATTTCAAGTGTTTTCCTGAACCTGTATAATATTGTTAATCGTATTAGGGGTGGTCCGGCGCATCCCAATTACCCATTCTGAATTCGAGAGAAGGGGGTGGAAAAACCTTTCATACATCATCCAACTTTCGTTTCTTTTTAGTATATTACTTGCATAACTATAGTATATAAGTTCAGTAACTCGTATAGTTAGTAGCTGTAGTATACCCCCTTTCTCCACGGATTACTTTACCTACGTTGTTAAAACCCACTGTTATGAGAAGGCCTTTTAAACCAGAGGACAAAAATCACCGTATAATCTGTGGGTCTTTTCATCTCCATAAAACCTGGAATGCAAAGCATGCGCATTTTGAGTTGTAAAAAAGGGAATATACTGCAATAATTGTATCGCGTATAGGCTGCCACACTTGACTACACCCGCCTCGCTCCCCTCTTTTCTCTGATTTTATACCAGAGTCCATTATTATCATGCGCAGAAGCCACAAAGGGTCGTTTTTGTTGTTTGTGTTCAGCGAACGCGTTTAACGTATAGCGCTGTATGATGTACTGCAGATCGCTCCTGGGTGCAGAAAACGCCCTTGTATACCACTGCGAACGGGTGTGGAGCCAATTTTGGTAGCGGTATCTCTGTATCCTATCATTTAGCATCTGTCATCCCGTAGCTGAGGATACACACGCGAACTTTCTCCAGTCAAATCACGGAACTTTATCACATTTTTCTATATCAGTCGATTTAATTTGCTGAAACATACCTTTTTGGATTTATTACTAAGTAATTTTGAGAGTATTTTCGGATGGATTTAGAGGACGAAAGGGATAGATAAAAGGACTTACAGGCGCTACGTGTTGTGCTGAGCTGCGTGGCGTAAGGCAAGTTGATTCAGGACTCATGTTTGTTTATTTGGGTGTACATGCGTGTTAATGTCATGTGTGATTGTGATGAATGCGTTTTGCGATTTATTTTTTCAGGTTTGGGACATATGTTTTCTGTATATCTTGTATACATGTACTTATATAAATTTAATCGATGGAGGAAATTCAAACTGAATGTACGTTTTGCCACACAATGTTCTTTGATTTTGGATGTGAATTATACTAGAAAAGAGGAAACGGGGATTCTTCTAATGTTGGCTTGATTTTCCCGTGGTAATGGCGTTCCTCTTTTGTGTTCTCGCGCGCTTTGTTAGGGAGGGGAGCTGGAGGGAGGCAGATGTTACGAGGTATAATCTGTGCGAACGCAAAGACACGGCGTGGATAGCAAGTAACAACATCAAAGCATATAAAACAGAGCCTCTTATCCGATCTAAGTTATTTTATATTAAAAGAATATGCTATTTTGAATGTTAGAATGGCGGGATGATCTAGTGCACAGCAATCGCAAAGTTCACTGTACTTTCTGCTGATCGCCAACATGTGTATGTATGAATGTGTGCATGTACTACATAAATGTGATTTATGAATGTTGGTGGAACGTCCAATGCACAATCATGTGATCACTGGAACGCAACCAACCTTTTCATAGTTTTGTATGGTTTGAGTACAATTTAGTTTTTCTACCGTATAATCTTTGTATTATTATCCTTTATTACAACTTCATACTAGTTTATTATGGGCTTTTTCAGATTTTATATGTGGTTAAGTGATTTTGCAATCATACTTGAACTTGTCACTTCTGGTAATCTGTTTCTGGAAAATGCCTTTCAGGTACAACATGGGTTGTTAGTTTGTGACGCTTTAAATCATTGCTTTCTTGTTGAACAGTTTCTCACATATTTCACAAGCGAACGTTTTATAGGTTCCTGTATGTTGTGTTTTTATATGAATTTCCACATGTTGTTTGGTAGAAGAAAACAACTCACATGAATCACACAAATATGTCAAAAAAATGAAAGCGATGCTATCGATTATAGCTGTTATGTTGCATGCTGGAAGTAAATTTGTATCAAAGTTTGAGCGATCGCACACGATGTTGACATTACAATGACTTGTCAACACATCACTTAGAAAACACACAATTTATAATCAAGCTCAGAGGCTAAATAGTTTACATTAACAAAGTCATATAACATAACAGATGTTATCTTTGTTGTCGGGAACATCATGGAATGTTTCCTCCACCACCAGATAACATCAGTTCTTTACAATCACATGCACGGGCAGCGGCAGTCTCCTCCTTCATGTCCGTGCTGCAATATTATTTCACCAGCCGTTCCAGACATTCAGACGTGAGACCTTTAAGTTTAACAAAAAGTCTATTAAATGCAAGACAAAGAACGTACAATCTCCCCTTCCATGATCTGCTGGTTGCATTCGCAGTTATTACCATAGGCATTTATTTAGTTATCATAATGCTTTGATTTCCTCTTTTATACTTTGAAAACTCTTCTATATTATTATAGTATAAACCATGCCTCTAAGCTTCTGGGAGGAGAAGTGGGCGAAGAATGAGATTTGCTTTCACCAAGACCATGTACACGAGTGAGTATAGTAAAATGTAGTCAGAAATAAATCAGTATTGGCTGAGATAATATATATGCCCATCCGAATGATTTTTTGTCCAATAGGAAATCAGTGTTATAGTGCTCTGGCGGTATTCTGAAAGCAAATTAGCACTCAATCAGCGTTTAATCAGCGTTTTCGTATTCTGAAAGCCAAATTAACTTCTCAATCATTTAACTACCATGGTAACAAGCGTTTGGCGGGAAATCATTACGCGCAGTTGTGTAATCTGCGCGCATCTTATTACCATAGAAGTATGACTCCAACACTGCCGTTGTAGAACTAGAAGGTAAACTGTATTGGCCGTAGGTACCGTACCCCATACACTTTGTACATAAAACAATGGCGGGCTGACGGTCTTGTTTACGAGCAGTATTGAACGGAGGAAGTTCGTCACAAAACTGCATTGTGGGGAAATAATATGACGAAACAATAGGAATGTGCGTAAGGCGCGCACTTTACCAAGCGCACTCACACTGTACATTTTCTATGGCAAAGATGTCATGAGCGCGTATATTTGTGATTTTGCGCGCGATGAATTTGTAAACAATTTTTGCCCTTGCCTGAGACAGTGATCCGTGTATGAAGCCAGCGACTCTTCTGCAAATATTGAGCAATCATAAACAGTATTTAACACAAAATGTAACTAAAACAAGTGCTCTTATTAATAGGGTAGAAAAGGGCAACACAAATTGATTACGCTAGATAAAGAGGTGGTGAATATTTCACCGCTCAATGGGATGTATTTTATTATTAAATTCCAGATCAATTTCGAAATACACAGCCTGTCATACTTGTGATGACGTTTTGTGACGTAGCTAAACTGCTTCTAATCGCATACATACCTAACCATCATGGCGGCTGAGTTTGCCCCCCCTGCTTATTACGCGCAATTTAATTGCAAATTGGTATTCTGAAAGCTTAATTAGCGGTCATTTAAGTCTGAAGATAATGAAAAAGTTAAAAGAGCTATAGACCTCTCATAAGTCATAACTAGCACCGGGAGGGAGTAAATTTGAACCACGAACTCACATCCCAGCATGGCTGGGGTTTTCTCGCACATAATGACGCATATCGTAATCGCTATCACAGAGATAGAATATTGCATTCGACAACATTGATTCACATAATATTATTAAAAAGTCTATTAATCCTTTTACGTTTCCGCATAATACAGTTACACTTTGTAATAAATCATCACTACTTTTGAACAAGCATAATGATGGTGAATATGGTAACATTATCTTCTTTGTGAATTAAAAGTCCATCTAATAGATGCAACGTGTATAATAAAAAAGGTTAATGGAAAGAATTATCTTCTTTCCATTCAAATGCATCAGTGTGTATGCCTCTATTGCATAACGGTTTATATTACATTTCCTTCACATTATTCAAGAATGTATAGACATATACTTTGTGATTATGTCAAATATTATCTGATTACAGCAATAATAACAACATAAGTATTTTATTTTATAAAAGAAAAAAAATGATGCTAAAATGATATTAGTCAAGTATTGTATACATTTTTTGCTTCTAGGGATAACTAAATCATCATAACCTTTTTGTTATACACGTTGCATCTATTAGATGGACTTTTAATTCACAAATACAATCAGACAAATATTGGAGGCATTTGAATTATATAAATATCCAAACTTGCAAAAATATTCACTTTTTATATTAAATGTATCCTTTATAAAACAGCGTAAAGTTAAAATCTGATGATTTCATCATCATGGCCTAGGGTACATGGTTTCATTTTAGAGGAAAACACAATTATTGAAGGATGTATCTTATCCGAATTAATTAAGTTTAATTTCAATAACAGAAACACGCAAATGTTCATTATTAAATGTCCTTTAGTAACCGACATGTCGATTGATTTCATATTGCTGCAATTAACATTGAAATGAAATGATTTGTTATTCATACCTTTTCATCCTAGACAGGGTTATTGAACATATTGACTCACAGGAAATGTCTCGTTGAATAAAATAACATAGCTACAAATTACACAATATTTACAAAGTAATATTTCTTTCAATCAAAGGTGTGATACAATGACTTTGCAATGCAGGCATTAGATGATATAGTTACAAATTAATTATTTCAGAATTATCACAGTGAAAACAAAATATATGGAGTGATTTTCAACGGTAGAGATGAGAGCAGAGGGCCATGCCAAGAAGGAGGTCACATGCGCGTTAGTGCGCGTAAAAATCTTGTAACAGCCTATTTGATTCGATGGAATATTAATGAGGTAGGAGGAGCTTAAGATAGTCGCGCAGAAGTTAATTGAACGCTGATTGAGCTTTCAGAATACCGATTTTCCACTCAATCAGCGTGCAATTAATTCATGGACTTAAGTGCATATTTAAATGAAAAGTTAAATGAGCTTTCAGAATACCCCCCCCCCCCCCCCCCCTGGTTCATAACTTTATGAACCAGAGAACTATACAACACTGATTGCCCATTGAAGTAAAGTTCATTCGGATGGGCATATCTCAGCCAATAATTAACATATTCAATTGATTTTCGACATTTGGACATTATTTTTGATGCTCTTTCGGAAAATTAGGTTCAAAATTTGAAAATTCTAGATATAGATTTTTTGATGAAGTCACACTTCACCACTCTATACAGGTGGTCTTTACCGACAGTTTCAGGGAATGTGGATTACTATCCACGTTTCCCAGCCTAGATGATAGTCCTAAAGTGTCTGTGTTAGACAGGCGGACATTATAGACAGGTACTGTAGAAATACATTTCTGACGTTCATATGTGTATAATTGATAAGGTTTAAAGAGACGTGGGCTGGCGGATGGGCGCTTATTTTGAATCGGCAATGATAATCGAGCAACTAAATTCAGTGGTGTAGCGTTTACAAGGGGGTGTTTCACTAAACACTAACATCGATTTTAGCATCTTTCTGATTGAGAAGATGCTAAAATAGATGCTTAGTGTTCAGTGAAACTTCCCAGGGGGCCTCGCATTTTTAAAAATGTTAGGGGCACATGCGATGACCATTTAGGTGCCCGATATGACGATTATTTACTTTGAATTACACGACTTTGTCGATTTCCTTCGAAATATTTTCTCACAAACATGAATTATTGTGTGTTTGTGGGGGAGGGTGGGGGGGGGGGGGGGGGGAGGGCAGGCACGTGTCACCAGCCCCCCCCCCCCCCTTAATTCATCCCTGGCAAAATGCACACCTTAATTTTTTCCCAGCAAAATGTAGGTAAAATATCCAACTTCAGGGGACATCATCAATTTTGATAAAATATAATGTTGTTTTCTTGCAAAACATACCGATTAAACAAAATTAAATGGTAAAACATATTGTAAATTGTGTTCATGCCTTCTTCACTTCACGAAGTGGCCAAGAGACATTAATCTGTTTCGAGTATCAAATGTATACGGGGGTTCAAGGGGAAAACCGTACTTGTATTTGTGAAACAAGTTCATTTTATTGGCTAAACTACTGTGCTATCTATGCAAACTGAAGAGCTACAATGCTCTCAGTCTCATGCTCGAATGGTAGAAATAAATCATTATGTCCGATATGATAGGAGCCTGTTCAGAGGGCGCTATGCAGGGCACCTACACAGAGTCGTATATTATGCGGCTCTGCACCTACGGCTCTGGAAGAGCACTGGCGTACTGGTGGGGGGGGGGGGGGGGGGGGGCTTGGGGGCGCTTGCCCCCAAATCAATTTAAATCATGGCTTTTATCTAATTCGATAACAGTGATTGAAAGAAAATAGTATTTCTTTAGACAAGAAAACTCAGATTTTACTTCATGTCAAGTAAAATTTCCTTCCCAAGTATGCACCAGATTGCATAATTTCAACTAAAACATTGCAAAAGCACCTTTACCGTGCACCCACCTACCATCACACCCTCCCATCACCCTTCCCCCTCTCGGTTATCGTTTCGCTCCCTCGGGAATCGGTCTTGTATTCGTCTGGAATACAATGTTCATGTTGTTTTGTCATAAAATAATGCTTTTGATGCACTGTTTGAACTGAATATTTCTCTTTGCGAATATTATTTTGGGGGTGCATTTTTGTTTTTCTTCATGAATCAATCATAACCTCTTCTGGTTAAGAATCATGACAATAATGACGCACTAACGCACATTATAGTACAAGTCGTCAAGTCAGAATTTCCTTTCCAAGTATGCACCAGATTGCACAGTTTCAAGTCAAAAAATACAAAAGCTCCCTCCCGTGGGAGGGGGGACACCCCCCTCCCACACCCTCCCCCCGCTCAGTCGCTTCGCTCCCTCGCAATATCCGGTGGTGATGTGGATTTTGTTTAGCCCCCAAAAACAGTTTTTGCTCATTACGCCACTGTGGAAGAGAGTCGTATATATAAATGGTATATATAAACATAATTATACAATCATATATATGTATCTCTTACCACAGGTTTCTGCGAGATTTCAGTTACAAACTGTTTGTGAAGAAGCCCAGCAGAGTATTCGTCCCTCTGTGTGGGAAGACACTGGACATGAAGTGGTGAGGAGATATGGACCTATCAAAAATTGTCGAAACGAGCATAATTTACTTCCAAGACTTATACAGTGAGAGAAAGAAAAAAAAAACGAAACCGGACTTTGATAGCTTATAAATGGGAAATCCACAATTCTAAACATATATATTATGTTGATATTGGTATCATGTTAAAGCTTGGGAAATTGCCTTAACAATTAATTATATATTTTGATCGCTTTACGCTTCACCGAACGCGACCTTATTATCCAAAGTCATGCAAAAACTACCCACGTCCAAGTTTGCCGTTGTCTTGTTCCATGATGAATGGATGCGTCTGTTTACCGTTTTTTCAAAAGAACATTTTAAGAATATCCTTTGGTGAATCAAAACAAAATAATGTCAGCTGGTTGCCAGTGTTTTTCATGTTTATCAAGGTGGAAGGGAATCTCCCACCCTCCTCCTGCAAACTTGGACACGAGTAGTTTTTGCATGACTTTGGATAATTAGGTCGCGTTCGGTAAAGCGTGAGGTGATCAGAGTGTATGATATATCATTTTAAACGCAATTTCCCAAGCTTTAACATGATACAAATATCAACATATATATAGTAGTCCAGTCAATCTAGCAAATTTGAAGGGGTAACCTCGAATAAATTGCAACATGGGATTTTTCTTCGTGGTTTATTTCAGTCAGGTCCCCTAAACAACATACTATAAGTCCCCCAAAATCGAACCTAGGAAATTAATATGCAAATTAGCAATTGTCATGATAGAAAACTGTGAATTTCAATGTACAGTGTACCTTTATATTTCTTAAAAAAAATAAGACATCCAAAACAATTGGAATGAATTCGTCCATATTCATCTTACAGGATTGACTCATATTGATGTTTATAATAACAATGACATTTTCATATTATGCAAATTATCTATTTTTATGATGGAAATATTGACTGTGTATTTTTACATGTTGATATAACATTAAATCCCCAAAGTATGGACATTCTTCATTGCCCGCATCCTAATGAAATGATGGACTCATATTCATGTTTATACTAACAATTAAATTTGCACATTAGCAAATTAACTTTTGCTATAATATGGCAAACATTGATTTTCAATTTATTTTGGCATGTATTGTAGTATTCTATATATATCTGCATGTGTAATTCGGCATGACATGTCACTGTTAATTAATTACATTTAGGCATCTTCACACCTCTCTCCCCCTCTCTCAACTCTCCCCCACTTTTTATTTTCTCTCTCTGTTTCCCGTATTTCTCTTCCAGTATGGACTGTACCTTTCTATCATGCCTGCTACATTTCTTCCTGCTCTAGAACATACTGTAGAGACGTAACTAACATCTTTCTCTCTACTTGTAAATAATGTTTTATATTTGTTTTTTATTACTTTTTTCTTGTATGTATTAATTTATGTTTATCTATGTTTTAAGAATATGTAAAACTTGTAAAATCTTAGGTATGGCATAACTTCAAGCTTCTAGCTTATATTGCCGACCTCTGTGTGTTTCCATTTCGATGTTATGACAGTTTATTTTCATGTAGGAAATTGTTGTGAGACATGCAGGAATAAATAAATAAATAAAATAAATAAATATACATGCATGCACACTCACAAGTGCACACACTGTGGAAACTTTTTTTGTCCAAGTTCAGCTAACATGATGGACTTTTAAATAATTACTCATAATGATAACCATAATTCGCATACTATGCAACTTATCTATAATTCATGGAAAACATAGATTTTCAATGTATTTTGGAGCTCATTAAATGCACATTCTCACAAGCTAAGTGAGGTAAGTTTAAAGGATTATTTTTTATTTTTGTATTTGTTATTTATATGTTTACATTTCAAACTGATCAGATGCAGCAGTGCGGAAAGGATCAGTGTACATTGATATATAAAAAAACATACATAGACTCCCGTTTTGAAGTCGGATGAGGCACAACCCCGCCAAAAGATCATTCGTGTACCCCCCCCCCCCCCCCCCCCCCGGTCCCACGACCATGTTCTTGTTTATCCTCTTTACTGTGTGTGCCATACAGGATGATGGATGAAGGACATGAGGTAGTTGGTGTTGATGGGGTCACGAAATGCATCTTGGCATTCTTTAAGGAGCATAACCTACCCTACACAGAGAGAGATGTCCCGGGACTAAAGGATGCAAAGCTATATCAAGTAATTATGCATGGCAGTTTTGAAATGTATTTTGCTTAGTACTCTAAATGTATTCACATTAATTTGCTTCACAAAATACTTACTGAAGGACATGTCAAGGGAAAGAGCAATTACTTGTTGAACTTTATTTTAGTCGCTAAAACTAGCACGTTATCATTGAAAGCTAAACAATTCACCATTCTACCATGATTAAATCTTAAATGGTAGAAAAGCTTTCTTAATTTAATTTACAACGCTGTAATTTCATTCCGATAGCAGCCATTTAGAATACTGGCCATCGTATATTATATCAATGGTATCGCGGAAAAGGCCAACAACCACGATTTTTATTTGCATGATTTAACAGATATTTTTGCCGTTTCTGAACGAATTTTGATCTAATAAGCGGTCTTTTGTTTCAAAATAATCTGCAAATCCGTTACTTCGAAAATAAATTACTTTTTTAAAAACTAGAACTTTACTTTTTTTTCTTTTCTTTACGTTGTTTTGTTTCAAAAGTATGTTCTTTAAAGGGAGTGTCCGCCTTTGGCAAGCCAAATTTCAAAAGTTGCGAGATTAATATTGTCTTATATGAAATAAAATGTAATTTAACAGCTTGCCTGAAAAAATAGGGCTTGAAATCCCAATTTCGTGGAGTTATAGACCTCAAAATAATATAATGTAACGTCATTTATAATGCATTACGATTCTTCACCCGTGCAAAATTTCGGTCACGTTAGCTGCCGGCGCGTTTCGGGAGCCCCCACCCCGGCCGTTACTGCGCGTTGACAGCGCACAGATTGTGATCGAACAACGGCGTAAGCGAATACAAAATAAAATAACTAAGACTCGCTAAAACTTACTATAAGTAATGTTCTGTTCTTCATTTTCGAGACCCTTTTCTTGGCATACCGTAAAAGTTTGACTAGAGGCGCTACTTTCTCACAGTATTAGCAGATATTATCAACAGCCCCAGCCCCGTCCACAAGGATCTAGTATAATGAATATGTATCTAGCCCTTTGTCAACGATCTTCGAGCAGGTCTTAATGAATATTCATGATAGCATAATCATGTAAAATTGAGAAGAGGTAAACGTTACTTAGGGTAAAAAACCCACCAAGCAAGCAGAAGTAGCTCTTGGGTCGGTGGTTGGTGCAAATCATTCTAGGCATGGCGGTATGTAAAGCCGTAGGTTCAAGTCGCATTGGATTAATTATGTTTTTATTCTTCGATTTCATAGGAAATTTTGTTTTAACAAATGCCATCGTTTTGTGCATAGGAATAGGAAGGAAAATCATTTACTTTTTGTCAGATACACAATTATGACATTCAGGTGAAATCATGGCATTCCCTGTCCCACCCCACCACACCCCACCCACACACACACACACACACACACACATACACAAACACACTAGTTAAGAGTCGTGTAGGCGGGGGGGGGGGGGGGGCATGGGCGTCGATCTGTCATTGATACCCATTCATCAGGGGGGATGATCTATTCATCCATCCCCCTGATGAATGGGTATTACGTAAGTATCGACGCCCATGGGGGGGGGGGGGGGGGGGTGGGGGGGGGGGGGGGTGCATGTCCGTCGCCAAAAATGTTCGAGGCCGAGACCGAGACCACTTATTCAGTTGTTTCCCCAAGGCCGCCAAATAGTGGTAAAGGGGGAAGGGGCAACTTGTAACGTGTTTTTAAAATAATGTTTGTTATGAATTTTCGACACCCTTGGGCCTTGGTCCATTTAACGATGTCTCTCAAGCTACCCATCATCCTTCCCCTTCGACCCCTCCAAAATATTTCACTGAACATCACGACCAGTAAATCAATGAGGATTACGTATTGTATTAGAATTACTTTAAGAAAATACGCGCCTTAAAGCCAAATCCCCTAAATGCTGGTAGATGACAATTAAAAACAATTCAATCAAATTAAACATGTTAAATAGCAATGTAGCTATCGAGTATGTATGTACAACATGCATTCTGCCTCATAGCCATTGGTTCCTGATATGTTTGAATAAGGGAATGTGTTTTACATTAACATGTTATAGTATTTTCACAAATCATTCCATAGAAAATATTCCATGTACAAATATTTATTACAAAATCGCTCTATATTTAAGCATTATGTTCATCTAATAAGGTAATTTGTCTTTAACTAGTTTTCTCTTTCCAGTTGAATTTCTATTCATCACGATCACCTGTTTGGTTTCCATGTGATTCTTTTGTTATCATATTTTACGACGCACACTGAAGCTGTTACTACGCAGATAAACCTCGTACAAGCAGTCGATCTGTTTGAATATTACGTAACTATGCATTAAAGCGCTCTCTGCATGATAGTCCATTTTGTAATGGCATATTATGCCGTTGATTTACAGTCGATTAAGTGATCGAGGTTATCCCAGATGTCGTCATATTTTGAAGCACTTGGGCAAGAACATATAGTAGCGATCATGTCTATCGGAGGAGAAATGTTGTCCCTTTATCAATCTGAGTGGACTTTGGGGCCAACAATTGATTTATATTGGGATTACAGATACTTGCTAACTTTATTCTGGTATTAACGTGTGCGAGGTGTGTGCGCTATGTGCGTACTGTATTTGAATGAATGCAAACAAAACCAATCATGAAAACATTGTTTTTAAATGCAGGTTACAAAAGAAACAAATGAATTGAAACAATTTAAAACAAAATAAATAAAAGAATATAATGAACAAAAAATGACGAGAAAAAAGTGAAATGAAAGGAGAATGACACAAAACAGGGGAAACAGAACCAACAACTAATACTATAAAAAAAAAACCCGCAGGACTTCATTTGGGTGGATTTGATCCGCGTACTTTGAGATCTAAAAAACAGACCAATACCATCTACGTTCTGAAGCGGAATTTAAAGCATATTCTTTCAGCCCTTTCACACATCTTCGACATGTTTCATTCATGCTTATGTATAATTATTCAGAACAGGTGTACGATCTATTGCATTATTTGAGGCGCTAGGAGGAACATTATTGTTCGAATTGTATTATTCTGTCCAAGCAATCGTTATCCTCATTGTGCTCTCCGCATTATCTGTTTTGAAAAGGAACTCATGATGCACCACCAACAAGACTATTCACACTATTTCAAATGAATAGCAACAACATATATATTTGCATAATCTCTTGAGTTTCATCTCAACTATAGAGATAGAAAACATATTGCATAACATAGCAGTTTCCAAGTTACAACGTGCAGCACTAGCAGCATAAAAATCAAAGAATGCATGACACGGCATCTCAAGTTCGAATCTGACAAACCATGCATAATGAACATAATCGTAGTCATAGCGTGCGTGTGCTGTGTGCATGTATACTATAACGGGTGTGTTTGTGTCCGTGTGTGTGTGTGGCGGGGGGGGGGGGGGGGGAGGGGGGGCGGGGCTGGGTTGCTCATCATTGCTTCCTATTCATAAGTTGTTATTAATTCTTGGTCGGAAAAGAGTAAAATAAAATTTGTGCTTGATGAAGAGTTGGCTGAAACAGGGTGATGAATCAATTTTAAAATGACCCTACCCCCTCCATCCACTAATATATAAAGCTTAATACTATTACTAGCAGAATGTCAGGACTTCACTCACCTGAATGTAATAATTGTGTATTTAAGTTACACAGAAATGATTATTTTCATTCCCATTCTATGCACAAAACGCTGGCATCTGTTAAAACAAAATTTCCTATGAAATAAAAAAATAAAAAATAAATCACTTATCCAGTGCGTCTTGAACCTACGGCCTCTTCATACCGTGATGCAATTTTACCCTTATCCTGATTTGCACCAACCACCGACCCAAGAGCTACTTCTGCTTGCTTGATTGGATTTCAACCCTTAGTAACGTTCATCTTTTCTAACTTTGCGTGATAATGCTATCATGAATATTCATTTAGACCGGCTCTCGAAGATCGTTGACAAAAGGCTAGATACATATTCATTATACTGGATCGTTTTGGATGTTTGCTGGCGCTATTGATACTCCTCTAAACCAGTAGCGCCTCTAGTCAAACTTTTACGGTACCTTTAACAAAATGATGTCGGCTTCACAATACATTTACAAAAGAATAAGTACCATATTGTTGTAATATATTACAGTTTATTATGCTAAATCCATTAAACACATTATTGGCCGATATAATATAGTTCGATTCGATGAATGGATGAATTCTACACATTCGTGTTTCATTCTTAAAAATCCAAATTACAGGGTTGTTCGATCCTGAAATTTTGTTTGTGTTAAATTCATCCTCATCTGTCTATACTGGAAACTGTTCACGACGATTTTTAAAAGGCGGACACTGACTCCCTTAATCACTTGATTGATCAGTTTTCCTTCCTATACCTCGCAAATTAATTACTTTTTGAAGCGCCCTTAAACTAAAACTTCATTTTTGTTAAAACGTTAGTATTTATTAAGAGTATGTTTTCTTTAAAGGCTCTTGTTTTGTGTTGTTTTTCTTCAGACTCCTGATGGCAAGATAAAAATTTACAAATGTGACATCATGCAATTTACCAAGTAAGTTGACACGACTGTAATTCATATTCTCTATGACATATACCTTCTCTATACAATCGTTTGTAAGCGCTGAATAACTAAATACTATAGTGTGAATATGAATTTTTCTTAAAGCTTTGTAACTTACTACATTCTACAGGTAATCTCAATCTGATAAGATGATTGATTATACCATCCTGGTATACATATAATCGATAAGTAATATGTATCGGGTTCAAAAGAATCTTATTCTACTTTTTTTCAGTTTTGGTCCCATTTTTATTTTTAATACATGCACACTATAGCATGAAGCTAAAATTTCCACTCTAACAGTTTAACAACTCCCAGTTTTCTTAGTCACTAACAGATTAAGTTTAATTAGATTAAGATTAAGTTTAGTTTGTTACTCCTTGTTCTGTTATGTATCACTTTTAAAATGTTCGATGTTTTGTTTCTGAAAATCCGGCCAATCGTGTCATATCGGGCTAAATAAAGTCATATTTGGGTAAACTCATGTCATTTCCGGGCAGAGTCATGTTATATTCGGGCAAATTAATGTCATTTGAGGTCAATACATCGTCATTTTCGGGCAAAAACGTCCAATATTCGGGTTAAAATCATATTTCGGAACATAACATCAGAAACATAACTTTTGGACATCAAAGAGGGGAAGAACTATTTTAAATATGTTTTTTATATTTTGTTTGGCCTTGTCAGGTGAAAATGGGAAGTGTAAGTATATTCTGGCAAAAGAACTCAGCCCACCTGAGAAAATGTGCTCCCTTTCGTCAGTGCTCACAATTCATGAATAATTTGACCAAGCTCTTATTTCAAGCGCTTTTCATTGGTACTTGTCATGTGAAATTAAGAACGTAATATTCGAACAAAAAGTATCTTTAACGTACGTCAATTGAATCAGTGTTCGTCTAGACTTATGATTGTGCAATTCTACTCTAACACTCTCTGCCGTCTCTTTAATATGGTCTTTAACCCGTTCCCTTTGAGATTCTGAAATTCCCATATATTTTGTACATAGCCCACCCGGTTCCCGTAAGCAGCGGAGTAGAAAATAGAAATGTTCATTATAATTCATCGAATACTGACTTGCCAAACATTAAGCAAATCAAATTTTCCGACTCTCGTATGGTCTATCCCCACTATATAGCGTATACCTTCATTCCGATTCCTATCCGACCAAAATGCGTGTATCTAGCACATTTTGAAGTTCCATAGTGTTTTGTTTCACACTAAACGGTGCCGAATAAATAGCATCAAACTAGTCCATTCCGAACTTGGTCCGCATCATTTCGTTTCCTGCTCGTATTCTGCTGGTACCTTCCGGATGTCAAACGGATAGAATGAGATACGGTATAGTGGGACTAGGCCATTCATGTGATCTCTTCTATAATTACTTCAGGGACATCGGTGGGGTGTTTTGACGCAGTATGGGATCGTGCATCAATCGTAGCGATTGATCCATGTGATTGTCCGAAGTGAGTTAATAAAGATTTTACTCTATTCAACCTTCTTGTAAGTACAGTCGAACCTGCTCTAGCGACCAACTGTCTACAGTGACATATTTCCATGTTTCGCTAGAGCCGTCGCTATAGACAGGTTTATAAAATGAGTAGAAGAATCCCTGCATTCTGATTGGTCAATTTTTCGCTTATTTTATAAAAAACTAATGCTGCACAGGGGTATTTTGTGGATAAAAAAAAAAAAATAATAATCTGATTTTCTTTTTTCATTTTTAATTTTTAAATTAATATAAACAAAAGTTTATAATAAAGAAATAAAAAATAAAAAAATTAAATGTGAAATCAAATTTTTTCCCAGCCATGGGTCGGTACTTTTGCAGCCATGGGTCGTGACTTTTGAAGCCATGGGTCGGTACTTTTGAAGCCATGGGTCGGTAAATTTAGCCAATTTTAGCCCATTACTGGGAAAAAGTCTGATTTTCACATTTTTTCGCGCCCATTTTATAAAACAAATGCTGCACAGGCATATTTCGTGGATCGGTAAGAATTGTATGCACTCTTTAACTTTGGAAATTGTCTAAAACCCACTCGCTGCGCTCGTGGGTTTAAACCATACCAAAGTTAAACTCGTGCATCCAATTCGTACCGATCCACTCATGCCTGTGCATCATTTGTATATTAACTGCATAGTGTTATATGGCGGGATGGCGGTGGATATACACAGTAAATTAGATTAAAGTTTGATCTAGTAACATTATTTGTCAAAATCCTCAAAACTTATATTTGGAACTCTAGCGGTTCTCATATACCTCATTGGATTCGTATTACACATAGAAGCATGGAACTACTTTAGGTGTTTCAAATTTCTCTTCCGTTATAAAGATGTGTATGATTGAAGTGTTCAGATTTATAACTATCTACTGGATAATCTTGACTCTGTACAAAGTCAGTACAATGAGTTAGCGAATATCACTTTACCATTAGTGGTATAGGTGCCTTAGGTGGTATAGAAGAACTCGACACTTCTCTGTTGATGCATAGTATTTCGACACTATTAATCTGTAGTTCTGTGCATGTTCCTACTCTACCTTCGACTATGATCAAGACCATCCTATATGCCCAATTCAATTCAATTCAATTGTAACAAAATGTTTTATTAATTTAAACATATATGGAAACTGACCAGAAATATATTGTGATTAAAAGAAGGCAAAGGAAATGGGAATCCATTTTCTTTGCCTTCTTTTAATCAAAATATTTTATTGTATGTTTTTGGAATAAAGAAGAATATTAAATTACGGTATTTTGTATTGTTTACAAAATAATAGAGCACACCCTATGTAGATGTATTGGGGCGTACGAACGGGGGTAGGGGGACTTGGGGGGGGGGGGGGGGGGCATGTGCCCCCAATAACTTGACAAAACAAAACAAAACAAGGGGTGCATTATCATTTGCGTGCCCCCTCCCCCCAAACAAAAAACACAAAATCAGTCCGATCACACTATGACGTCTGATGTTATCTAGCTTTACTGAACTTTGTTTGTTTGTTTGTTTCTTTGCTCATTTGTTTTTTGTTTGTTCGTTCGTTCGATTGTTTATAGGTATCGGGATGTTATTGTGTCGCTCCTGAATCCCGGTGGCCGTATCCTGCTTGAATCCTTTATCTATGACGTTGAGGAGCGTGATACTGACGGTAATTACTTCACACACAAAAAACAGCATTTAATCACTCGAAGAAACCAAATTTAAGGTTTTTTAAATATTTTTTTTACAGAATCTAAAATTGGCGTTGAGGTAATTAAGACATTCATTGCTCCATTTATTCACCATTGTTTAATTAATCAGAATGATTCTAAATACTTAATTTACTACCAGAATTAAGGGCCGGTCACATTTACGTTAGTGGACGTAGTTGAACGTATAGTGGAGGCTAACGTAGTTGGACGTAGTTGAAGGTAGTTGAAGGTACCGGCATCCGTATACCGTACCGTAGTTGTCCGTGATTCTAACTTGGTATTAACTCGGGGGAGCCGTGATATTCGATTTAATTTTTGGACATATTCAAAAGAGCGGCACGTTAGAGGCATTCGTGATGCTAACCTACTAAACCGAAGTCTAACGTAGTCTAACGTAATTCTTAACGTACTCAAACGTACCCTAGCGTACTCTAACGTACTTTACCCTGCACAAAACCAGCAAAGGTTGGCTGACAAGAAAACTACCTAAAAATTGTGTTTTACTGTATCTAAGGTAGATTGTCATGAAGATTACTAATAAAAACATATTTTCCGCGTCGGAAAACCCAGTAAAATAAAAAAAAATCAACTTTTAAATTCACTTTAGTAATCCCCGTAAACAAATTGAGTCCGGGCGAAGAAAAATGACGTGACGTCACATGCAGGCAATCGCCGTCGCTTGCCCGCACAATGGCCGCTAACGCGCATCGCGGGTCAAAAGTTAGTTCTGAGATAGAGCGTTTTAAAAGGTTTAAACTTACAATTTTTCTTTAACACATACATATTATACATGAAAACGTAGAATGTTGCATATTCTATCAGACTGACAAATTAATTTTGTAAAACAATCATTATTTGTTGAGTTATCGTCGATTTTATGATAGTGGCTTTTGTGCAGTGAGTTGAACGCGCTGGGCGTTTCCCGCACAAACGCCGCTACGCGCGTTACGGCTTTTGTGCGGGAACAATTTGAGCGCGCTCTATGTATACAAAGGCCGCAGTCTACGTGTTGTAGGTATGCGCAGTGGCTTTTGTGCAGTCAATAAGTGCAGAAACGTTTTGATAGTGCTCGCGCATAGTAATTAGCGTACTTTTTGTGGTAAAGGAATCTTTTATTTGGTATCCCTTTTATTTTACTTACTATCGAAAAGACTGCTTTATGTTTTTTTCTCCTTCTTCATGTTGTAATTATGGTCACAACATCAGTGGCAGCATTTTTGTTTCTTGTTGTGTGTTTTGTCTGTTTTTTTTTTTTTATGCGTACCGGGGGGGGGGGGGGGGGGGGGGGGGGGGGGGTGGGGGGGGGGGGGGGGGGTAGTTAGCCTCGAAAAGAAATTGCTATTGAAATTGTCAATGGGCCTATCTATTATTTACACATCCACTGTTTTTTTTTTATTAATACGTGTCAGTTTTACACATTAAAGGGATCTAGTAACTTTGTTGAGATGTGCAAAAACTGATGAATGGTTGATGCAATGTATACTGTTGTTATCTCATATGTCCTCAGGGTATTGTGTGAAAATTTCAGGTCAAATGGACAATGTATGGCCAAGTAATGAGCGAAAATGCAAAGTGATATTGGGTGATATTCACCAACTCACTGCATTCACTTTGTACAGGGATGAAAATCTCGCCCGGAGATTTTCTTATCTAAATACTTCAATCATACATATCTTTGTAATGAAAGGGAAATTTGAAAAACTGAAAGCTGTCCCATGATTTTATTGTTAATACGAATACAACAAGGTATAAAGGAACCGCTAGAATTACAATTTTATTTTGAGGATTTGGACAAAGTCCCTTTAAAGGTGGG
>JBAMJV010001689.1:10000-31325 GCA_037951105.1 Echinarachnius parma | reverse complement strand
CCTCTTATTTTTACACATGTTTTCCTACAATAGGGATATTTTGGCAAGACGAAATTTTGAAACGATTTTCGGTCATGAAATTATGGGTAATTGTTTAAGAGGGTAGTTACTGTTTGTGTTCGGTTTATATTGGATTATAAACATCTTCTATAAAAAAAAGAGTTTACCATGTAATTAGGAAAACTAACACAGATCACCTTTGATTGTGAAGGTGGGGGGGGGGGGGGGGGGGGTGCACAGCAACATGAAAATAATACGTGTGGACCTGGATTATCTAAAGGCATCATGATCCACTCAAATGCTGGCAGTAGAGGCACCCACGGGCACTTGATTTAAAGGGATAGTACAGTTCTGGTTAAACTAAATCTTATTTACAAGAACTTGAACCATATAATCATAAACTAATGATTATTTACTCCACCATGCCCGGAAGGTAGAAAAAAAAGTTACAAATGGCTAAATTAGGAGATTGTTATCATTCAAATAGCAGCCATTTAAACACAAGAGGGCGCTCTCTAAAGAAATATTGGCTTGAACCATTTCTTACGAAAAATTGTGAATGTGATATTTTGTTTAAATTCAATGGGGAGATGGGGGGGGGGGGGGTATTTTTAGGCATTATATAATAGTTTACTTATGTGGGTCCCATATTATACCGATCGGATATATTTATTGATATTTCTGAACCGCTTTTGTTTTATATGTGCTCGCACAAATATTACACTTGGTTTTTATTACCTCACATAATTTATGAATTATTCATTGAAGCGCCCTCTTAACCGAAGCTTAACTAAATTATTGTATTGATTAAGAACACTAACGATATTAATTACAATCTTATGAACATCATTTTACTTATCGCCCATTTATTCTTTCCCTGTCCTTACGTCTTTCTAAACAAGGTCTCTATTTACTCGCGGACTCTAAATGTAATCTGAAATGATATATTGTGCCCTCGTATGCATAGCTCTTTTCTAAGCGCAACTTGTTTCCCTCAATTTCTCCTAAGCCCCACATACAGCTCATCCTTTTGTACCACTGTTCACATTTGTACCCCGATCTCTCTTATTTTGTTCTATTGTGTCCGTCTTCTCCTATCTTTATCATGTAAAGTTCTCCCTTGTCCCTTGTTGGTCTCTGTTGTCATCCCCTTTTTCCTATCTAAAGTTCTTGTTTGTAGTCTAGAATGTGTTGATTTAAATATACAATATTCCTAACTATTATTTGAGGGGTCCACAAGTGTAACAAGCAATGCTTTTTAGTGGGACCCCTCTTGTTTCTAACATGTATATCTCTATTTGTTGTAAATTATTATAAGTCATTTGTAATGTTTTGTTGGAAGCAAGAATAAATTGAAATTGAAATTGAAATAAATCAATAACATGAGTTTATACACATCAGTCATTGTAGAAATCTGGTATTGCAACATTTATCACTACTAGACCACACCCTCTCCCCCTCCCCCCCCCCCCCCCAAAAAAAAAAAAAAATTAAATAAATAAATAAAAAAATACCAATAAATTAAAAATATAAAAAATATATATAGAAATAAAATAAATACAATTAAATAAAAATAACATAATATAACATACAATTAAATAAACTGATGCTGGTAATAAGTTTATTTTGATAACATAAAATTAAACAAAGAATAACCCATTTAGAGGCAGTTATTACTAACTTTATCATAATCAGTAAGCTGTTAAAAGAATCATTTATACAATACTATTCTAAGAAGAATTAAAGAATTTGTCATAAGTATCATCATCATTATCATCATCATCATTATCATAACTGATTCATTGTTGATCATTAACTTTAAGTTACAATAAAAAAATGTAACATAATTAATGTATGATTAATTTTGTGGATCATAAATATGTGAAATATATTTACGAGTGAAGTCTTCAGGTCTTTATTATCCACTGGAATGTTATAAATGTGTATATAGTCAGTGCAATGAGTTCGAATATCATTTGCATTTTCACTCATAACCTGGCCATACAATATGATCCATTTAACAAGACATGTTTACACATTATTTAGTGGACCTATATTTGGTATATCAGACCACACCAAAACGAATTTTATCGAACATTCATCACTTTGTGCACATGCAAACAAAGTTTATACCAGATCTCTTTTTGAATACTGATAGACTTTAAAGTGACACTTTTCGAATATCCCAAATTAGTCTATTTTAGACTAGTGGCAGCCATGAGAAAAACAAATGAACAGATGAATGATGGTAAGACAACGCATCTATTAGGCGTAAGAGGCGGGAGTGGGGAGGGGTTTAGAGTTAGAAACGACCATATTTGGCCAAAATAATGTCATACTCTGGCATAATAATGTCATATTCGGGAAAACTCATGTCAATTCGGGCAAACTTATTTCATATTCGGGCAAACTCATTTTTATATACGTTCTAACAAAGGCATGACATTTTAGGGCAATGTTACACAATATCAATCTCCTATTCGGGCATTATATATTCATCAAAGAGGTAAACAAAGACATTTTGTTTTCAATTCTGCTTGTCGGGTGTAAAAACGGAAGGATATATTACATTTGGGCAAAATATATCGGCCTCCTGAGAAAAAATGTACTCAACGCCCATGAGACACAGTACCAGTATATATACAAATTGTGCCAGCATATAGAGAACGGAGTTGGTGTTCAGAATCCATGACTTGTAGAGGATGTGATTTCAATTTCAAGAGGAAAACATGCTATCCGAGGGACGGAGAAGTTTACCATGTATAGGGTCGCGGCGATCGAGGCACACGCAGAATCACACACTGTTATAGCTATAGGATTCGGTTTTATTTTTTCGGCACAACTTGCCCATTTCGGCACAACTTGCACCAGGCGCCCACTAGTCATGTCAACGTTTAGTCGGAATTTAAACTTGGTTCACCAAGGTCTAACGACTTCAATGTTCCCGAATCCTCCTCAGGTCGATACGCCATCACTTTCCTCCTGTGGAAAATGTAAATAGACATAAAAAACATAATTATTAGAAGATCATTAGGGGGCGGGGAGGGGGGCGTGAACTATAAGGAGACATACGATTAGTATATTTTCTTTATTTTTGTAACGAATTTGCCCCTTATGTTATTTATTTTGTGTTGTTATCAAATTTTGGAAGAGGCACATGCCCCCCCCCCGACACTTGGCTACGCCACTGCCATACAAATCTGTCCCTCGTTATGATCGTTGGAACCCTGGCCTTTCCTCTTCCTCCCAGCCCAAAACCCCAATTTATAGATTGACCATTCAAAACCGTAAACAAAAGTATAATAACAACATCCATACCGTAAAAGTTGGTGAAACAAGCTCCGAACTCAATTGATCGCGGTTATAATCCGGCGACGATGGATCTGCGTACACGATGTTAGCAAGGATTGTAATCTGCAGCAGCTCCTTATCTTTCTGACTGAGTGACATCGAATTCGCGATGTCTCGCGCTATGCTCGAAGCCTCATCTCCTACCAAGCTATATGTGCGCTCTAATGGCTGTAATGTAGATGGAGAAAAAACGAAAGGGAAAGCTTTTGAAACATCCAATAAACTTTTAGGAAACATGTATGCACAAACATAGGCGCCGGAAGTGGGGGGGGGGGGGGGGGGGGGGGGGGGGGGGCCGCCCCCCCCCCCCCCCCCCCAATCCAAAAATTGGGGGGGGGGGGCAAAACGCGTTTTTGCCCCCCCAAAAAGCCCCCCCCCCCCCCCTTAAAAAAAAAGAAAGAAAGAAAGAAAAAAGGAAAAGAAAACATTATATGTATCAGCCAATACTTGTTAATTCTAACGTTTAAATACTAAGTTATACATCCATTAAACGTTTTCGCAAACAAATTATCTCAGTTTGTTGTGTAACTTGCGTATGGTACCGTCTGGGGTGGATTTTTCTGTACCGGTCCACGTAGTTCCTGTTGTAGGCTGTTATTGCTCTGGCTGTTTGTGTTACGTGCACCCAATTTGCACCATTTCAAGTATATAATGCAAAATCTTCCCCGTGGGAGGGGGATACCCCGTCCCAACCCCTCCCCCTCTGGTTCTTCCCAGCGTTTGGTCGCTTCGCGCCCTCGGGACCTCATTTTTTGGCTGTAAGCTATGATGTTGGATCATACAAATGTGGCCTAATATGGTTTATGTTTTTATGCACCAGATTGCACCATTTCAAGTATATAAATGCCAAATCTTCCCCCGTGGGAGGTGGATACCCTCCCAAACCTTCCCCCTCTGCATGGCCTCTGCCCCAGCCTCGGTCGCTTCGCTCCCTCGGGACTCATATTTGGCTGTAAGCCTATGTTGTTGGGAACATAATGTGGCAAATGGTTTATGTTTTATGCACCAGATTGCACCATTTCAAGTATATAAATGCCAAATCATCCCGTGGGAGGGGGATACCCCCTCCCAAACCCTCCCCCTCTGGCTCTGCCCAGCCCTCGGTCGCTTTGCTCCCTCGGGAATTCATTTTGGGCTGTAAGCTATGTTGTTGGATCATACATAATGTGGCATAATTATGGTTTATGTTTTTATGCACCAGATTGCACAATTTCAATTATATACATGTAAATGCCAAATCTTCCCCGTGGGAGGGGGATACCCCCTCCCAAACCCTCCCCCTCTGGCTCTGCCCCAGCCCTCGGTCGCTTCGCTCCTCGGACTCATGTTGGGCTGTAAGCTATGTTGTTGGATCATACATAATGCATTATGTGGCAAATGGTTTATGTTTTTATAATAATAATAATAATAATGCATTTATATGGCGCTTTATACGGGAGTTTCTAAGCGCACTGGTGGTCTGTCTACATGAGAAAACTAGTAAACACGATAGCATAAAAACAATACAACACCAGATTGCACCATTTCAAGTATATAATACCAAATCTTCCCCGTGGGAGGGGGATACCCCCTCCCAAACCCTCTCCCCTCTGGCTCTGTCCCAGCCCTCGGTCGCTTCGCTCCCCTCGGGACTCATTTTGGCTGTAAGCTATGTTGTTGGATCAATGTTTTTTATGCACCAGATTGCACAATTTCAAGTAAAAAAATGCCAAAGCTCCCTACCGTGGGAGGGGGCCACTCCGCTCAGTCACTTCGCTCCCTCGGGGTTGGTCGCTTATCCTCGCAATGTCTCACTCGCACCTCTGGCTCAAAATTGGCAACTCTGTGAGTGTGGTTCGGCATGAGCCCCTAAACTCATAAATCGTGAGCCCCCTTACGTGTTTTTTGCCACCTCCCCCCCCCCCCCCAATCCAAAACTGCTTCCGGCGCGCCCTGTGCACAAAAATGTCATATTTTCTTATTCAGTTTCTATAATCATAAGACAACACTTTGTTTCAATTTTATTTGGGCCATTATTATAATAAGAATAATTTTAGGATAAAAGAAAGTTGGTTTAAGAATTGAGATATAGTGCTAAGCGCTGATGGGAAAATGCAGAGAAGTGAGAATATGGAATTTACAAATCCAAATGTGATACAAACGCCAGGACTATCACTGCCTAGCCAGGAATTGTTAACAGAGAGGCTCCAACCTGCGAGCTCGTAACTGCTAACTGGTTTGGGCAGGTGTCTTGGGGCCTGTGGCGAAGGCCCAGGGGTGGAGCCCACGGAAGCTGTTGCTTTTTTAGCTATGTAAAGCCCTAACATCTAAACTACCGGCTAACAAGTAAAACACACACCAAAAAAGCCTGAGAGCGGGGGTGGTTGGATTTCAGAAAACCTTCAAATTTTGTTCGGAATTCGTAAGTAAGATTTTGCGAACACCTTGCGTACGGTTCGTTTTAAACATTGGCTTAATGTTAACTAAACTAGGCTATATCTAAAATGATGATCCGCTGGGCATGCTGGGTAGCACTGCTCATCGCCACGCTTGAACATTTTGAAACTTACTCGTTTGGAAGGTGGTTGATCTCGTCTAGGCGTGATGACGGTCCGAGTAGCGGGTTGTATGCCAGAAAAAGTACCTCCTCGTAACTCTTCCGCTCTCCTTCTCTCTAGTTCGATTTGCAAATACCTATTGATGTCTCTGACGACATGATCGTACTGCATCGTATCCAGTCTCTGGAACTCGCACTGAAGCAGTTCTTTGAAGCCGGGGCAGATAACCCAGGTGCCAGTTGTTACGTCAGTCGCCTAAGATATTATTGGAACAATTCATGTGAAATTATATTAGTACTCGCATCCATGACGCAATATTACTGATGACCGGTTTTACTATGATTGGAATGTCAAGAGATACTCTTTGTCTGGATGCCTTTGCAAAGGGATTAACATTGATAACGTAGACAAAGGGATAGTCAAATTTCACAGGTGCATCATACAGAGTTTATGGTGTTGTACTGTCTTTTTGCCCGGGCCAAAATTGTATCAATGCCGAGATTTCGGGCCACAGAGAGTTAAAGGGAGTGTCCGCATTTTACAAATCGTCTGAACAGTTTTCAGTGGACGGATGGGGATAAATGTAACACACACACAAAAAAACAGATCGAACAACCTTTTAATTTGGATTGTAGCCTACGAATGAAAAACGAATGTGTATATATCATCCTTCATCGAACTATATATCGGCCAATAAATGTGTTTAACTAATTCAGCATAATATTACAACAATATTGTGAATGTATTGTGAATCCGACGGTTTTAAAGGTGTGTCACGGAAAAGGTCTCGAAAATGAGGAATATACAATAACAAGCAGTAAGTTTTAGCGAGTCTTAGTGATTTTGTTTAGTATTCACTTACGCAGTTGTTCGATCACAATCTGTGCGCGGGTCACTTAGGGGTCACACAGCCCCGGAATGTGCCGGCTGCTATCGTGAGCGAACTTTTGCATGGGTGAATACTCAAAATGGAATATAAACGACCCGCCGTCGGTTTTATTATGTTTAGGTCTATAACTCCAGGAAAAAGAGATTCCAAGCCCTTATATTTTCAGGCAAGCAACAGATTCTTTTATATAAGACAATAACCTCGCAACTTTTGAAACTTGGCTTGCAAACGGCGGACAGTCCCTTTAAACCATGTATCACTGCACTCTTTCTGTTCCAATACTCACCTCCAATGTGGAAATGCTTTGACAGTTCTCCTTTTCCTCGGTTCTTAGAAGATAACTAATCTTATTCCGTAATATTCTGGCAATTTCGGGGTCAATCAGTTCGATTTGGAAAAGCAAACTGCCAGCGTATTTCACAAACATGGTGACATCTTCACTTTCCTCTTCTTTTTTCTCGGTTTCATACTGTGAAAAAGACACATGAGAAGCAAACGTGGCGTCATAAGTCATTACAAAAAACATAATGATACATTCATATAAACTGTTAAATCATGTACACTTGGAAATGTGCATTTGAACTGCGACTTAAAATAATAAACTTATAAAAGTGATTATGTCCATTAGTGAAATTACAAATACGTGACACGATGTATGCTCTTATCAATAACAGTAAGGACGATTCAACAAATTTCTTTCCATACTGGTATCATAGATGTTTCAATTCCTTTATGACATCATAGATACTCAAATTCCGTTGTGACATTATATAATATAAATTTGAATTCCTTTATGACATCATATCATTTGAATTGCTTGATGACATTATAAATGTTTGAGTTCGTCATTATATTTGAATTTCTTGATGACATCAAATACATGTATAAACAGGGTGGCCCTAAAAAACGGAACGGGGCACTTCCCATAATAAAGTAACAACATGATTAGGCCCACCGGATAGGGTGTCTTTTCCAATGAAAAACAATACCAAGAATAGTCATTTTGTTCGAGCAGTTTTTGTTTAAGGGCGCTTTGAGTGACACCATGTAAGGTTCCCTTTTTTGTCAATTTTTTACCAAGTCAGTGCTTGATAAATCGCATTTACTGCCCATCACAGCGTCGAACAACGAGCAATACGAGCGCCATTGTTATTGTGCATTCAGCTGTGTGCCGAGAGAATGGGCATAATTTCTCGATTCGATGACGGACAGGAAGTGCGATTTATCAGGCAGTGACTTGGTATTAAAACAAAATGGCAAAAACGGGAACCTGACATGTTCTCACTTAAGACATCCTACAACAAAAACTACTTGTCCAAAATGACTGTTCTTGGTATCGTTTTTCATTAGAAAGGACACCCTATCCGGTGGACATAATCATTTTGTTACTTTATTTTTGGAAGTGCCCCGTTGCGTTTTTTTGGGTGCCACCCTGTATATTTGTATTCCTTTATGACATGATTATATAATTAATAACCTTCACGACATCATGAATATTGTGATACCTTCATGGAAGATGATGGTTCTCCGTCCCGCAGATTGAAGTGTTTGTCAATAACCTCATACAACTCTTTCAATGCTTCCCGTTTTATTTCATTCGAACCACCGACTTCCGATGGTATCTGTCTTAGATTCCTCTGTAGCTTGCTTACGAACAAATCCGTGTCCTTCAAATAGAAAAACAAACAACACAGACTACCAATACAACACAAACATACGAATATCAAATACAATATGAATTACGTCGGTTACCCCCCATCGCAGAAGTCAATTAATGTTTTATTTTCTTTATATTGATATTAAAAAAATCTTTATCACATAAGCAGTGGCAACACATATATACATTATAGTCAATTATTAATATTGAAAAAATCGTTTAATTATCTTTTGAACATATTCTCTTGAGTATTGACCAATCACGTGAACAGGTCAAACCCACTATATTTTTGACGTAGGAAACTAAACTAAGACACACAGTTCGAATGAGGTAAGTGCTAAAACTTGGATTGGATTTGTAGATTGAAAGTTTCCGAAGCCACCCTTTAAAAAAACAGCAAACACAAGGTTTCCTCTTTCCCAGAAAAAAGCTTGAAATGACAAATTATCTATATTTCTAAATGTTTCGTTTCGCAGATGTCTAACGAACACACAAACGAACAAATAATAATAGTATCTAAAGGAGACATTTCGCCACAGGCAATCTACTTTTGATTATGTTTTCTATTCATCATAATAAAACAACATTTCAGGCCAATATTTCGTTTCACCTTTTGTTTGTGTGCAAAGCCAGCGTGCTCCGAGACCTAACAAAAAGAGGCGTAGCTTATTTGTTCGGGATCGACGTCATATTTTAGTGCAATGAATTTAAAATCCGGGTTTCCAAAAATATAATGGCAGCCTTCAAGATATACGTTATGGATGGGAATGTCCCGTACCACGAGTGCCTTCCTTGCCCACAGGAACAAAAAGAAATGTTTATTATAATTAATGTAGTATGGAATTATGTTTTATAGCACATAATCAAAAATAAATAAAAGATCTGGAAACTTATATTAATTACATTTCCTTTCATCATGCATACGGTCTCTTCCTTCACCTTACCTTGGTTACTGGTGATCCACCGGGACTTATTAAAGGTTGGCCTGCATCTGGATCGTCGAGGGCCTCCAGGTGGCTTGTTTCTACAGATGCTAGAATGCAGAGATACGCAATGGCATAGCTTAGTCGGACTGATTATGGGGGGGGGGGGGGGGTGGTCGTATTTATCTATGTTATTATTTGTTTTTATCGAATTCGTACTTTAGAGCTTACGGAGCAAAATAGCACTGAATTCATATTGAAACAAAATCATTCGGATGGGCATATCTCAGCCAATACCTAGCATATTCCATTGATTTTCAACATTTAGACATTATCTTTTATGCTCTTTCGTAAAATTAAGTCCAAAGTTGGAAATTCGAAAAAAATGGTTTTTGAAGACGAAACACTTCTTCACATTACACACAAACAACAATACCAGCCATATCACATTAAACAGTATTACAGCTTATTTGTTGACTTTGTGGTCACTTGTTTATTTTCAAGAATTCAAAGGAATTTTTGTTTTCGTTGATATGGTACGACGATGGTTTCTTTCTTTGAAATAAATGATTATAAATTTGACAATAGATATTATACATTTATTATTTGCTTTTAAAATAGAAGGTAAACGCTAATCATAGTTTTGATAACACAATACCAACAAATATCATGTGCCAATGGACGATTTTGCGAACTTTTGAACTGCTTGTTTACTTTCGAAAACGGTTAAGTATGAAAGAAAATGTGAGGAATTTAATGAGAGATTATTAAGGAAATGTGAACAAAATGAATATTAAATGTATGTAGCAACTTTCTTTACATGCACGAAATGACGAAGGGTCGATGAAGTATGTGTTTCAATGATCGGATAATATTGTACTGATTGATGTATTATGCTCGAGTATTGTACAACAGTGCAAAGTGATGTTTTGTAAGTCAATGCATTAACTTAGGACACGGTTGAAAGTGCACCAGGGAGACTCTCTAATCCAAACACTTCAATCATAAATAGGTTAATAACGAAGGGAAAATTGAGAATGCCAAAACCGGTTCCATGCTTCTGTTGATAATACAATGATGTATGTAAGAACCGCTAGATTTCTAACTAAATTTTGTTTATTTTGACAATGTTACTAGATTCCTTCAACATATCCATATTCATTTCTATGCAATTACCTGTTTCCTCATTGGACCTGGAAAGACTTCTTTTGTATGAACAGTATTTTAAACCTCCGATGCAAATGCAAACTATGATTATCACAATGGGGATCATCACCCATGCAATAGTCTTTGTTCCAGCATCTACCACCATTGCTGATCATTATGTAAACAAAAAGAAGGGGAGCAAATTATGATATAGTATGAAAGAGGTATACTTATTTGATTTAACCAGCTATTATCAATGTAGCACACTCCGGCAAAAGTAGGATCGCTCGTAGTCCCGCTGAAGCTGCGTGAATATGAGGCTATCAAAATGCATGTATACTTCAAGTTGCTTCAAAATATTTTAAAATAATATTTCTGTCGCATGAATTGCGATTAATCGCCCATATGCATGGTATGTCTGAGTATCACGATGCACATCCCTTATGGTATCTGTTGATGTGATGTGGCACGTACGTGCATACTTTATTTCGTGATCGACGGCCGTGTAAATTACGGTCTGAAACAAGAATACAGTCTTAAACAAGATTATAGCTGGCGGCGTGCTCCCGTGCGAAGAATCCCGGAAAGTCGAGACTCTGAGAGATCCTGCTTTTGCGGGAGTATGCTACACTGATTATGATGACGTACAATTATTTAAATTGTTTACTTCAACAACAAAAATTACGGATAACTATTTTAAAGGATACAACATAACCGTTCGTTTAGATATTAGAGTAACACACAATGTGTATCAAATTCTTTCAATGGGATCACCTGATTTGTTAACAGTAAATGTTCTTTTTCAATATTTGTACAATCTGTATTATATGAAGAAGACAATGACTGATGTGGTTAAAATGAATGCATAATCATATTAAGAATATATTAATACCGTACTGACTACCTGGAGACAGCTTTGGTAAGAGTATAATTGATAGCATTTCTGAAAATACATTATTATCCATCAAGTAATAAAACATTCAAACAATCAATCAATTAACCAAACAAAAAAGTTTGTTCAAAGGGGTAGTTCAGTTTTGGTAGAGAGGGCGCTGCACAACACAATTTTGTTGTGAGGTTATGAAAAACTGAGTGTCGAATTTGAAAGAACATGCAATTGTAATGGCAGAATAAACTTTATTTGGTCAAAATCGGTTCAGAAATGGCTGAAATATCAATAAATATATCCGATCGTATTAAATTTAGGCCCCAAATATATTCGATGATTTTTAACAAAAATAAAAAAAATGCTTACACTTTTTCAAACAAATTTCAAAAGTGGTTTTTAAATAGTTGTTGATGATCTCTCTATTTAATCACTATTTCAACAACGCATCACATGCATAATTTTGTATGAAAAATGATTCAAGCCAATGCCTTTTTAGAGAGCGCCCTCTTGTGTTTTGATGGCTCTTTTTGAATGATAACAGGCATTTTACTTAGTCGTTTGTAATTTTGTATACCTTTCGAGCATGGTGGAGTTATAGCTATTAGTTTGTAATGTTACTGTACAGGTTTTGGTTACTAAAGTTCAGCCTTACCAAAACTGTACTACTCCTTTAACACTAAAAGACATACAATCAAATAAGCAAGCAGGCAAACACCCAAAGTTAGACGTCTCGATTTCACAATAAGCCTACCTGAACTTGGATGTGAAGCGGAGCTGGTGGCTACCATGGCTGTGGATGAAGTTGAAATCGTGGGTTCTGCGAAAGTAAATAATCATAACTTATACAACTAGTTATTATCATTAAAGCCTAATGAAAGGGATCTAGTAACTATGTCTGAATCAACTAAACCTAGTTTAGTGGATTTGGTATGTCTTCCATTTTCCCTTTTTTTCTTGGAATTAATAGTTAAAGGGGATTATTTCAACTGTGTACAAATCTTTGGCAATGAGCCTGCAAATATCACGTTACAATATCTTATATATGTCTTATTTGGCTATATGCCATTCATTTATCATCATGCTATTACGTAATTTAAATTGATCAGCTGCGGTGTAAAAAAAAACACTTCCTTTCATTAACGGTTTTATTCTTTTTTTATCGTGTAATTTTTGTTTTAGGGCGCTCTGAGTGACACCATGTCAGGTTCACATTCATGTCAGATTTTACCAAATCAGGGCCTGATAAATCGCACTAACTGGCAGTCATAACAAAGAACAACGAGCAATACACGCGCTAGTGTTAGTGTGCATTTAACTGTGTACCGAGATAATAGGCATGGTTGTTCCACGCTATGACGGACATGAAGTGCAATTTATCAGGCACTGACCAAAAAAGGGAACCTGACATGATGGCACTCAGAGCGCCCTAAAACAAAAACTACATGACCAAAATTACTGATCGTGGTATCGTTTTTTATTGGATAGAACACCCTATCCGATGGACATAATCATTTTGTTACTATATTTTTGGAAGTGCCCCGTTCGTTTTTTGGGGGCCACCCTGTATAGTACAGTCATGATTTTATTTTAGCAAGCGCTCTCATTCGAGAGCTAGCCGTTATCCCCAGTGTAACGTCACTAATCTCGAGAGCATTCAGTTTTGTTTTGGAAAGCGAGTAGGTGTTAATCAATATTTACATGATTATCCATTGCATTAAAATGTCTGAATGGTAAATGCTGATTATTAGGATCAGTACAACACCCCTTTTGCGAAGAAACGATGCACATTCCATTTTCCATTATTGTATAGGTACGTTACTATTCTTGCATAGATTTTGACAGCCTATTGGTGATTCAGATATGTCTACCTACGTACCAGTTACGGTTAAAATCGTAAATTTGGAATGGACTTCATCGGTTACGGAAAGGAAAGACATTCCGCATCTGTAATATCCAGCATCAGCTGCCGTCACATTCATCAGTGAAAGTTTGAATTGATCATCATTAGTGACTTCGAGTCTACCATTAAACTGTCCGACACCGCTGTTGAATTTCGGTAAGATAGTGGTATCACTGGGCCACCTCGTAACCAGTCGGGAATAGCTGCTTGATAATGGTGTAGGATATAGAGGAGTGAACTCCCAGAAATGAGTAGTAGCGTTGTCGAACATTGCCAAGTAGCAGACGAGGTTCACGACGCCACCGACGACGGTGGTGACGTTTTGAATCGGCATGGTTTCTTTAGATGACAGTTATTTAAATCTGCAAATAGAAGGAAGAGGATACTACGTGTAGGGCCTTTGTAAAACACAATTTAATTTAACTGAACAAAAAACTCATAGTAATCCGGGAGGCTGTTATCTAAACATGTAGACAAACACATTGTGATTGAAAATGAGCAAAGTAAAATATGCTTTGCCGGAAATCGAACCCGAGACCTCAAGATTGCTAGACCGGTGCAGAATGGACGTTCCCATGAAACCATTTTCATTGCTCGATTAGTCAGAAGCTAATGTAATACATAAAACGGGAACTTACCGAATGATAATTAAATACATTTTCTAAAGCAAGTGCGAGAGATCATACGAGGTGATGCATCATTTTTCATTGATTGAAAGGTACATCACGTGTACAATAAGATTTGACAAGTTTAAGGTCCGTCAACAGTAGGGAATTTTCCACTATGTATGGTATTATAATTTCATGTTTATAATCGCTTTTCGTAACTCCCATAAAATGAGCCAAACATGTAGTAACGTTTAAATTGGTTTGGTATATGAAACGAAAATGGGATGTTATATAATTTAGTATGCGATTCAATTTATAACTAAGCCTTGCCTATACTAATTGTAGTACATTGTAGTAAGAGTGGTACAAATAATAGTAGTAGTAGTAGTTGTGGTATTAGTATTAGTAGTAGTGGTAGTAGTAGTAGTAGCAGTAACAGTAGTAGTAGTAGTAGTAGTAGTAGTAGTAGTAGTAGTAGTAGTAGTAGTAGTAGTAGTAGTTGTAGTAGTAGTAGTAGTAGTAGTAGTAGTAGTAGTAGTAGTAGTAGTAGTAGGAGTAGTAGTAGTAGTAGTAGTAGTAATTGTAGTAGTAGTGGTAGTAGTAGTAGTAGTAGTAGTTGTAGTAGTAGTAGTAGTAGTGGTAGTAGTAGTAGTTGTTGTTATTGTAGTCGGTAGTAGTGGTGTTTGTACTAGTAGTAGTCGTGGGAGTAAAATATCTGTAATATGATTGACAACTTTGAAATAAAGTCTAAACCAAATTGCTTAACAATCAAAAGTTACAGGATATGATATTATGCACACATTCCTTTTCGACACACTCAAACCTATGCATGATAATGAAACGTTTATATGTCTTTTAAGCCAGAGGCATTCAGCTTCGCCCCCGCAGGATAATCTTGCGCAATTCAATATAATCTACAATAGGTTACAACATGTTTAAGAATATGAATCTTTTGATCTTGAATAGTACAACAACAAAAAACCTGGCCCAAAATCAATCCACTTCCTCGGGCATGACGGGGAATTGTTCAGAAACCCTGCTGTTTACCACTGCAATTGCAATTTCATTATACGCAAAAGCAGGTTAAACCAAATGTGATTCATGTTACTGTAAATACCTATTATTGTCACTTCCCTGGCTTGTGAGTGACTGAGTGTGTTATGCCCCGTCGAAACAAATGTTAATACACCCACCCCCTTGCCAGGAGATGGGGGGGGGGGGGGGGGGGGGCAGAGGGGCGGGTAAGTATCGCCATGCATGGGCAGAATGGAGTATGTCTAAGATATATATGTTTGTAATATGTTACACATAACAAAGTGAGTAAATCGATTATAATAATCTAAAAGTTATACTACAAAGCGATTGTGCTTCCTGCATCATTTGAAACCTTTTTTCACTGCAAACTTTACAATTTCAAACAACAAAAACTGAACTGACCATACAAATTAGTTATATTACCTCAGAAATTGACGCGTTTGTTTCCTCTCTACTGATTTGAATCTGTAACCAATCTTTAACACGAGCTTGTCCAAATTATGTTTAAGAAGCACGTAAGTGTGTATTAATGTGTATAGGTAAATAGAGTATAACTATATTATTGTGTCACGTGGCGTGTGTCGCGATGATGATGATGATACGCATGATGATGGGTCTCAGCAAATGCAAAATCTGAAATCAACATCAGTTGAAACCGTTCAACGTGCAAACCTTCCTGGAGCAGACCATTTTAATGTAGTTATGGACCGAGAAATCAGTCTTTATTCAGCTATTGTTGCACTTACTGCGATGGTGTTATAGTATGTCGTCAGATTGTATTAATGGAAACCCAAACAGAGTCGGGGTTTTTTCTGACTCGTATGTTACTTACTTACGTACGCGTACACATTGTATGAGATAATAATGATTAGAGGGCAAATGCGTATTAGTTCTTTTGAAGCCAAACACGTAGAAATAACAGCCTGTTCTAGCTTGTGTTCTTGTTTGATAGTGTAAAATATTTTGTACGTTCCCTTCATCTAATCTATACGATCATGGCAGGCCCAAAACCAGGGGGTGCGATGGGTGCATACCCCTACATTTCAGAAAGGTCCACTTTTTTGTCGGTCTCGGCCATCTAAACCAGTGATCTCGGTTTTGGCCACGTCTTTGCGGTAATAACCCCCCCCCCCCCCCCCCACCCCCTCCTCGCGCCCACACAACACAACCAGTGGTCTTGGTCTCGGCCACAATCGGTTTTGAGTGCGATCACCCCCCCCCCCCCCCCCCTTCCCAACCCCTCTTAAACAACACAACCCTCGGTCTTCATCGGCCACGATCAGTTTCTGTCCCGTTTATGTAAATTACGCACACCCTAGGAAAATCCTGGCTACGGGCCAGGCAGATGTACTTTTGTGCATCATATTGATGGTTCAAATTGCTCAAAGAGTTCAAAGTCGAAGTCGAAGACTTGGAGGGGTTTCACACGATGGCCAAGTCGTGATTGCAAACACAATTAGAATCATTCTTCACTCCAATCACGGTATTTTTTTACTGTGTGAAAGCAGACTAGAATCACGAATCTCGAATCATGGTCCGGAGGTGTTTTCTAATCATGATTCACTCAAATCACAGTGCGAATATCTAGTGTGAACGGCTTGATCTCCAAAACACGATTTGGGAGGCGGAGCTTACGTGACCTTACATGCACTTCCGCCGATAAACCGGGCGCTCTTCGCTTCGAGTGCAGTGCATGCAGTGTAGTACTAGTGCTCTCCTTGTTTGATTGACAGGTACAGAGAAACACGTCTCCAGAATCGCGATTGTAATCACAGTCTGCATGAAGCCTTTTTCCTCGGGTGAAAGCAATGCAATATAATCACCGTGATTGTAAACATGATTACAATCATGATTGCAATCACGAGTTGGCTTGTGTGTGAAAGGGCTCTTAGTCAATTCAGATAATCATTACGCTATTTTGTCTCTGAGCCCATACTCTACTCCGAATTAATGGTTTATTGTTCATATTGAAAGCAGTATATTTCCGTAATGTATTATTGCGGACACCCTATCAGTGCACTTGTTTTCCACATGGATATGGGTCAAGGCTTACAAAGTCACAACACTTTGGGGGTTCGCTTTCACATAAGCAACACTCCAATTATAATAACCAAAATACGAACAAAGCAATACAAAGGTACATTAAATCAAATAGACGACGCGAAAAGGCCCGGGCACACTTATCATTGGTGTTTGGGGTGGGGGAGGGGCGTGGGGCATACATTCTGTACAGCAACATGCAAAATAATACGTGTTGACATGGATTATACAAAGGCATGATCCACTCAAATGCTGGCAGTAGAGGCACACACGGGCACAGCTTGAGTTAAAGGGATAGTACAGTTCTGGTCGAACTGAATTTTAGTAACCAAACCTTTTACCATATCATTACAAACTAATAAATATGCCCAGAAGGCAGAAACAAACTTACAAATGGCTAAGTTAGGAGATTTCGAACAAGTTTAGGTATAATGTAAGTATTTTTCTTAAATTTTCGAATCAATATGGGTCCCATATTTGTTCTGATCGGATATATATATTTCTGATGTTTCTGAACCGATTTTGATCAAATAAACTTTTCTTTTACTTGTGCTATAACCTCACAAGTGAATTATTAATTGAAGCGCCCTATACACCAAAACTAAACCATCGCAATAATAAAAGCCTTTAATTTGTTTATTGAAATAATAACACTAACTATCATTTTATTTGAAATAGTAGAAATCAAGTTGAGTTTAATTAGAGATAATAATAAAATACATACATGTAGTATAAACATATAGGCATGTGTGATTCCTGCATTTAAATCAATGAAACAAACGTGAACAACAACCAATTATAAACTTTACAAAGCTAGTTAGTAGGTGGTATAGAGGAGCTGCATAGATTATACACATGATTAAGATATGTTGTACAATGCACCTGATGTAGATCTTCACTTGTGTAAAGATAACACAATTGTATGGCCTACATTGTATGCAATAAAACACTAAAGCAAATCATTCTCTGTTTCGCTGGTATATGATGATGATATGTTTATATTGGTTAAAAACATAAAATAACCCATTTAGAGGCAGTTATTCCTGACTTTATCACAATCAATCAGTAAGTTGTTAAGAGAATCATTTATACAATTATTATTTCATTGACAAATTTGTTGAAATTATCATTACCATTATCATCATCATCATCATTATAATCACCATCAGCATCATCATGCTCATCATCATCATCATCATCATATATTAACTGATTCATTGTTGATAGTTATCATTAGGCTACAAGTTACTATTGGCAAGCAAAATAATGTAACATAATTAATGGATGATCAATGTTGTGAATCATGAATACATAATATATACAGTACATTAATTGGATCTAGCAGCATTGACCAAATCCACAAAACTTAATTAGAACTCTAGTGGTTCTCTTATACCTTGTTGTATTCGATGTGGGTTTTTCGAATTTCCTATCGTTAACAAGATATGTACGGTTCAGATTTTTAATTATCCACTGGAAAGTTATAAATCTGGAAAGTCAGTGCAATGAGTTAGCGAATATCAACTTGCATTTTCGCTCATTACTTGGCCATATAATAATTATTCATTTCAAAGGGATAGTACAGTTTTGGTTTAGAGGGCGCTTCAGGAAATAATTAACTTGTGAGGTAATGTAAAACTAAGTGTAATACTTGGAAGAGCATGTACAAAATTTCAATGATAAAACAAACTTTATTTGATCAAAAACTGTTGGGAAACAGCTGAAATATCAATACAGATATTTGATTGGAATAAATGTGGGACCCACATTTTACTCGATGATTAAAACAATTTATATAGTGTCTTCATTTTTTCAAAAACTTCATAAAAAAGGTTTTTAAAAGAGATGTTGATGATCCCTCTATTTAATCATTATTTTGAATAACAAATGATCACGTCCACAGTTTTTTTTCAAAAATGGTTAAAACCCATATGTTTTAAGAGAGCGCACTCTTGTGTTTCAGCGGCTACTTTTTAAAATTATAACAGGCTTACTACTAATAGCCGTTTGTGAGTTTGTTCTACCTTTTGGGCATGATGGGGTTATTACTAAAAGTTTCTAATGATATGGTGCAAAGTTGTGTTCCTAAAATTCAGTTTGACCAGAACTGTACTATCCCTCAAATGTGAACTTGTTTACTCAGTGGTTATATCAAATCGCAACAATACACATTTTATCAAACATTTCTCACTTTTTGAACATGTCAACACATTTACTAGCTCATTTTTTCAAATAATGAGTCTGTTAAAGACAAGTGGCAGCCATAAGAAAGCAATGAATATGGTGAACAACACAAAGACGTAGGAAGTGGGGGGGGGGGGGGGGGGGGGGGGAGGGGGCGGCGGTGCAACCCCTGGAGCTTACAAACGGCCATATTTGCTCAAAATAATATCAGATGCGGGCATTATATAACATCAAAATAAAATCTCATAGTCTGACATATAATCATCAAAGAGGCAAACAGAAACTTTTTTGTTTTGTTTTGCTTGTCAGGTGAAAAACGGGAAGGATAATTATTTGAGCAAAATACATCGGCCCCTGACAGCCTGAGAAAAATGTTCCCCTACCCTACGCCCATGAAACATAGTACAGTATATACAAATTGTGCCAGCATAGAGAACGTAGTTGGAGTTCTGAACCCATGACTTGTAGACATGGTAGAGGATGTGAGTCTCTTTGAACGGGAAAACATTATATTTGACATATCCGAGGGACGAAGAATGTTCTCATGTATAGGGTCGCGGCGATCGAGGCACGCAGAATCACACGTTGTAATGGTTATAGCGTTCGGTCGCAGCTTTTTATTTTGGCACAACATGCACCAGGCGCCCACAAGTCATGTCAACGGTAAGTCGGAATTGGAACTGAGTTCACCAACGTATGACAGCTTCAATGTTCCCGAATCCTCCCCAGGATACTCACCACTTTCCTCCTGTGGAAAATGCAAACAAATCATTATGATTAAATTGTTAATTATAAAGGAGATTATAAGGGTGGGGGCAGGAGACACGCGTGCTATAAAGAGACATATACCCTTAGTATTTTGTTTATATTTTGTAACGAATGTTCCCCTTATATTATTTATTTTTGTTGTTATCAAAACTTGGAAGGGGCACATGCCCCCCCCCCCTCCGACCCTTGGCTACGCCACCGATAACAAGTCTGCCCCTCATTATGCTCGTTGGAACCCTTGCCCCTTCCCCCCGCCAAAACCCCTATTTGATTGTCTATTCGAAACGATAATTATAAAAGTATGATAAAAGTCATACCGTAACCATGGTAAGGGTTGGTGACGATGGATCTGCGTACACGATGTCAGCAAGGATAGTGATCTGCAGCAGTTCCTTTTCTTTCTGACTTAGTTTCGTCGAATTTGCGATGTCGCGCGCTATGCTCAAAGCATCGTCCCCAATCGAGCTACCTGTGCGCAGTAATGGAGGCTGTAATCATGGTAATGGAGATGGAGACAGAAAAGGGGAGGAGGGAAAGAGTTATCATGGTTATCATTAAGATAAAAGGAGGGAAAATCTTTTGAAACATGAAAATAATAAAGATTTGAAGATCATGTATGCTAGAGAATTTCTACGAATATGAGAACACTTTTTTACAATTTGAATTGGGAATTTATTATAATAACAATAATTTAAGATAAAAGAGAGTATTTTTTTTTAGATTGAGAGTTAGTGCAAAGAGCAGATGGGAAAATGCAGAGAAGTCCGCTCCCGCAAGGAGATATCGACAAGCCCCGCATACCGCATACCGCATGGTCTTTAGCACGTAGCGTATCGCATGCGGTTGAATCGGACTTTTATTTATTATTTATTTATTAGCTTTTTATTTCAACAGGTTTGCCATTTCAGTTAAACAACTGATCTACCAAGGGGCCCTGCATACAATAAAAAACAATACAATGCATAATTTTGAACACAACAACACAATGAGAATAAATACATATGAATAACAAATATATACATAAAATAAGTAATAAATCAGTGTCAGAGATAACTAACAACTACTTTCATCCAAAAACAAACTAAAACAAAACAAACTAAAAAGAAAAACTAACTTTTGCTCAGATTGGGAACTGTGGTAGTGTGTGATATATTTACTACTAAAATGTATACTAGGAAATAATTAATTAGATGCGGTCAATAAGTGATAATAATTTACATTGCCTTTTAAAAGAAGCAACTGATGTGGTATTTCTAATGCAAAGTGGGAGATTGTTCCAAATTATCGAACCTAAATACTGAAAGGATCTTTTCATATAGTCTTTGTTTGGCTTAATTACATATAAAGGATTATCGATGGCATATCTTGTAAATATATGCGGAGTTCTAAAAATTACCA
>JBAMJV010001689.1:0-5000 GCA_037951105.1 Echinarachnius parma | reverse complement strand
TTGCATAACGCTGTCACTCGGCAATCCTTGTCAATTATGACTTTTGACTATGAGAGTTATACCATTATCTTACAGTTCACCTGTATGTTGAAGTTGATATTGAATACTGAATAGGTAGATTCGATTTACGTACCTCCCGAATGCTCTCTTTATTTTGTTTTTCGCCTGTGCATGAATGAGATAAACAAAATGTCCAAGAGAAAAACATGCCATCAAAGTTTTTAAATAACATGAACATGATAACATAGTACCAACATTTGTATAGAGTTGAAATGGCGATGTGCGGTTCGAGTGACAGATGAATGTGAGTTAAAATCAAAATTTAAAACCAATATGATTTCAGGCCTAGACGGTCCCTGTCTCAGGCCTCGACCACCGCTTTTTTTTAAATTACGCAACCCCTTGAAAAAACCTGGCTACGGGCATTATGATTTTAGCTTTACTTATCTTCCTTCTTTAGCGGTTCGAAGTTGTTTTGTACGAAGCGCTATATGATTTTAGTAGTATAGTCAGTGGCGTAGCTACGGGGGGCACGGGGGGCACGTGCCCCCCCCCCCCCCCAATCGTTTGACCCCCCCCCCAAAAAAATGACGACCCGACATTAGCCAAATGTGTCGATATCATTCATTATTATCATGTTTTATTAAATGTGTGATGATAATGATGTAATACGAGTGGTTTACGGGTACACCATGTGAGATGGGTGGATTGGTAAGCCCTGAAAAGGACTATGGTAGTCCTAGAAAGGACTGACGACGGATAGTCAACCTATTCGAAACGTCGAGTCCCTCCTACCATCCACCCTCTCCTCGCAATACCAACAGTCCTTTCTAGGACTATCAACAGTCCTTTCTAGGACTACCAACTGTCCTTTTTAGGACTCTCCTAGAAAGAATACCAACAGTCCTTTTCAGGACTATCCCAACAGTCCTTTCTAGGACTAACAACAGTCCTTTCTAGGACTACCAATTGTCCTTTTTAGGACTCTCCTAGAAAGAATACCAACAGTCTTTTTCAGGACTAACCCAACAGTCCTTTATAGGACTACCAACAGTCCTTTCTAGGACTATCAACAGTCCTTTCTAGGACTACCAACAGTTCTTTTTAGAACTCTCCTAGAAAGAATACCAACAGTTCTTTTCAGAACTACACCAACAGTCCTTTCTAGGACTACCATAGTCCTTTTCAGGGCTTACCAATCCACCCATCTCACATGGTGTACCCGTAAACCACTCGTATTATATACACCACCATGGAAACCGATACTTACAAGCAACATTTGATAATGATGTAATCAACGATAATAAAGAAGAACATAACGGTCGTTCCCTTTTACTAGCAATAGCGCACCTATATCAGTTTGAAGAATCCTTCCAATAAAGCGCCTTATACAAATTTTCAGTCCCATGCGCGAGGATCGACGCTCACCGCTTCAGAACACTTATAGAGCGCGTATAGGCCTAACAAACTTCCTAGCGCATAGTAAATCGTCCATCATACGAAGGGCCTTTTTAGGATCTTGAATCTGCCTCCCGCTTTTATATATAATTTTGACCATTTGACGCCTTCATGCAGGCTATAATGGCGCATAGCTGCACTACGTAGTCCTAAATGTCTAGGTAAAGACAAACTTTCTTTACTAATTTCTTCACTCCAAATGCACCCGTTCCATTAATTCATGATGCATATCTAGGCATATTGTTGATGATTATGATTGAATGAGCACCAGTCATCTTCTCCAGAGTCGACATCTGCATCAGTTGAGCATATAATAGGCCTACTGAAACTATCTCGAGGGACCCGTGTCACGCGACAACAGGCAGGGGACGGGGAGGGGGGACATGCCCCTCCCCATACATTTGAAAGTGGAGGTGATTGTTCCTCCCACTTTTTAATATGCTTACATTATGTATGTTTGATTCTATAGCTTGAACTACGAATCATATATTTTGGTCTCGGGTATGCGCCAATTTAAAGCCCAAAATTTTCAAAAGCTCCCTACAGTGGGAGGGGAACACCCCCTCCCATGGCGTCGATCCTGGGGGGCAGGGGTGCGGTCGCCCCCCAATGAAATTTTTGGGGGCGAGCATATCATTTCGCCCCCCCCCCCCCCCCCCCCAATAATTCCGAAAATGAGGAAGAAAAAAATCGAGTGATATAATGCCAAAGAGGGGAAAGACACATTTTATCAAGAATTAATCTTCAAAATAGCTGTTTTTTAGTTTGAAAAGGACTGTAAATCTCTTTTTTTGCCGCGCGCTTCGCGCATACTGTTTCTCATATTGTAAGTTTCATTTCGGTTTGCTTGAACTTACCTTTCGAACTGTGTTGGGCAGTGTAATTTCTCAAACGCCCACCTCAAACAAAGTTTATTAAACCCTCATCTATAGCACACGTCACAGAAAATAAAATAATCTGAAATAATATATCTTTCAGTAAATTCGGTCCATAATATGCGCTGAACGCAAATTATATTGGAATATCATGTCACCCCACATTTGAAAGTGGAGGAGATTGTCCCCCTCCCTTTGTCATTATGTATGTTTGGTTCCATACTTATATACTTCATATTACGTGAAATTTCTGTCTTAGGTGTGCACCAAATCGCACAATTTCACGCCCCAAAATACAAAAGCTCCCTACTGTGGGAGGGGGACACCCCCTCCCACACTCTCCCCACTCGGTCGCTTCGCTTCCTCGCAATGTCTCCCCTCCACTTTTGAGAAGTTGTTGACGCCCTTGCTTAGTTTCAATATCACTATATCACTTTCACTATATCGATGGCTCTATGCAGGATCACGTGGATCCATCTCATGCAAGGCTCAATCTTTCCGCGCTATATATTCCCGTTTAAAAATACGTTACGAGTAGGTTCACTATTATAATACAATGACAAATAAAAATAATGACCATACTTCTACAGTGATATTTTAAACACCAATTTCAAAAATTTCTCCACATGGGAGGGGGTTTACCCCCTCCCACACCCTCCCCACAATAAGTATAGACAAGCACGGATATATACGACGTGAGCGTATTTGACTCTGGTGTGTGTGCATGTACACGTAGGTTCGATTTTGTTGTATACTTTATCATGAGGGAGATGATTTAAGTCCTGATTTCTTTAATTTAGTATTATCAAATTTTCTTCCAAGGTATGCACCAGATTGCATTATTTCAAGTGAAAATTTGCAAAAGCTCCCTACCGTGGGAGGGAGGACACCCCCCTCCCCCCCCCCCGGTTGCTACGCTCCCTCGCAGTTGTGCCCCCCCCCCCCCCCAATCCGTTGACCCTCGCTACGCCACTGAGTATAGTAGTAGTAGTAGTAGTAGTAGTAGTAGTAGTAGTAGTCATATTAATAGTAGTAGTAGTAGTAATAGTAGTAGTAGTAGTAGTAGTAGTAGTAGTAGTAGTAGTAGTAGTAGTAGTAGTAGTAAGTAGTAGTAGTAGTAGTAGTAGTAGTAGTAGTAGTAGTAGTAGTAGTAGTAGTAGTAGTAGTAGTAGTAGTAGTAGTAGTAGTAGTTGTAGTATAGTAGTACTAGTACTAATAGTAGTATGAGTAGTTGTAGTAATACTTTTTTTTTTTCTTCTCCTCATTCTACTACTTTGTATTGTATAGTTGTATTATTACCACTTTTATCAGTATTACATCGATACACTCATCCTCGTAGAGGCACGCGAATAGAAGCAGTAAATAATATGCCATTTTAAGAATAATAGTACAGCATTGGCAGTTTCACACGCTGGCATATTATTCAAGTAAAACATTACCATTTCGTTCATCCGATACTCGGTCACCTCTCTCATCTTTAGCTGCTGGCGATCCACCATCAGGGGACATCGACGGGTTGTCAGCATCTGGATCGCTTAAAGCTTCATGGTGGTCTGGATCTAAGGGTGATATAAAATGCATGATTACCCCATATGTGTGGTTAACAATAACACAATTAATAGACAATTTAGTGATGTATGAAAAGTAGTACCTAGTCGACCCACATGGGTCCAAATAACAACAGAATTGTTGATTTATACATGCTAGCTGGTAGTCAGTGGTGTAGTAAGGGTCCAACCTTGAAAATATGTATCAATTCAAATTAAATGTTGATTAATCATTCCCCATAGGCTGGAGAGGGGCGGAAGAAAATGCGTATAAGAATTCTACACATAAGAAGTATCCAGGATAAAACAATACGACTGACGGAACGGGGCCACGATTTACACGACATACATGTACAGTATGTCTCTGCCCCCACCTTGAGAATACAATTTGATTACAAATACACAACACACTTTTAATCTGTTTTGGCACAGTAAGGCTGTTCCCAAGTTTGAAAAATAATACATTTCTTTATGCCTCGCCCATCCTCACCACCCCCTCCCATTTTGTACGCCATGGTTGATCCGAATGTTGTTTTAATAAGAAATAATTACCTAGTTCCTCCTGTAGCTCCGGGGCTCCCTTCTCATCAGTACTGTCAATGTTATCAGGTTCATCTGCCGTTTGTGATTGTGACAAATCTGGAAATGAAACAAGACAATGGTTAAAGGGGTTGTTCAGTTTTGGTTCAGAGGCCAATTAAAGAAATAATTTATTTGTGAGGTAATATAAAAAGATAATTGTACAATTGAAAGAGCACACAACTTTATACACAAAATCAACTCTGATCGGTTCAGAAACGTCTTAAATACCCATTAATATGATGGAATAAATGTTACGGACCAACTTTTAAGTAATAATTTACCCTAAAAATGCATTATGATCCCCTCCACATCAAGTGTATTACGGTAATCATGGTAATTTAATTTTGTTTGAAAAAATATTTATTTGGATATTTATGGTAATTTATGCAAATGAGGTCAGTAATACAGTAATATCAGTAATATCAGTAATACATTAATGCACATGTTCTTCCTAGAGGCAGGAGAATAGAAACAGTAAATATTTTTGCCATTTTCAGAATAGTACAGCGTTGGCAGTTTCACACACATGGCATATACC
>JBAMJV010001688.1:0-148616 GCA_037951105.1 Echinarachnius parma | reverse complement strand
CCCCCACTGAGAGGGGATTTCCACTTTGAAGGTACTTGGTCTCGGTCTCGTCAATTTTGAAGGTACTTGGTCTCGGCTTGGAATTTTTTACAAAATAACCCCCCCCCCCCCCCCTTAAAACATCCTGGGTACGCCACTGGATGGTACAGAAAGAAAGAGATAAGAAAAGGGGAGATGGGCAGATGTGCGTGAGCATAGGCGCATCGAGGTGTGTTTTGGGTGTTCAAACACCTCCTCTAGTGTAAAATGACTGTTTTAGGTATCCAAACACACCCCAACTACGCCACTGAATGAAGATAAAACACCCCTTCAAAAGGAAAATCCTAGGTACGTCTATCTGTGCGTCAGTATGTCCCAGATAAATTAGAATGGGAGAGAGAGAGATGCGAGTCGTAAGATCTATTCTGTCAAGATCAGTCTGTTCATCATGTTCAGATTATCTCATCGGACAATTATGATAATATTGCATTATTATGTCTTATTCCGAAAACGCATGTATGTATCTAATACTATTATCATACAATGACGATTTACAAGAATTATGTTTGTGTATATGGTGTATATGGTTCAAAGGACAGAGAAAGTATAACTAGGGGTGGAATTATGCATTCCTGATAATTTGCGAGTATATACCTTATACTGCCTACTATATTCTTCAAAGAGAGGTACTATATTTAAACCAAGGAGGCTTTCTAATACCTCCTTGGTCTAAACATTCTGTATAGAAAGTGGAAGGGAACTGAATGCTTTTAAATGGAAGGGGATAGCAAGATATGTGATTTGTATAACAGACCGAGCAAATTGTGAGAGTACTAGGGGAGAGAAAGCGAAAGAGAATATAGAATTACTGATCACACAATTCATATAAATCTGTTCTGTTTATCAAGGAGATATTATATTGGTTCCACACCCGTTCCAGAACGAAAAACTGGAAATCTGTTCAGTGATAAATTCCAGAATCCTCTTTAGTAATGATTTGAATTTGTCCTACTAGTCGTGTATATAGGAGCAACAATAACGTATTTAACTATTATCATAATAATAAGTATAGCTCTTCATGAACACTTGCGAAACCCTTACACCTATACCCTCTCTGCCATGTCCCGATGCTCGCCCCCATATTGTGCTTGTACCGCATCCGCCACTTGGTTGCTACTTCTACACTCCAAGGTTTCCCTGATAAAACCACAATATACAAACCCATGTAATACCACGGGCTTCCTCTGCAATCGTAGGCAGCTTTGTGTTTCATTGTAAATTATTCATGATTGATAATTCCATTGTTACAATGCGAACTGTCTTTGATGGATTTGCTTTCAGAGTCGACATACCAAAGTTCAATATCATTCTCTAGATTGCATCGCTGCGTTGAGTGGATTCCCTCGCTTCACATGTTCTGTCGGTTCGCCAGCCAAACGCACATCCCCAACAACCCCTTCACTCATAATTTATGCAGGAAACCCAGACATGCCTCACACATCTGCCTCACTTGGCAAGCTGTTAGCCACTCCCTTCACGACCCCTTCGTAACAACCAATTGGACTCTGTACATTGAAACCCAGGTAGTGTTGCCTGTGGAATCTTCGCACTGCCGTGCATTGGTGAACACTAAACACACACTTCGCAGCATGTTACATACTGGGATTCTGTAAGTAGGTCGCATACACAAGTCAATTGAAGGGCTTTGTGTGTGCGTGGCACAGGATCTCTGTGCAGAGACGACGTACATGGGTGACATGCATGTCTAATCTATCAAGCATCCATCCAGCTCGCTGGGAGACTCAAGTGCTCCGGAAAATGATTAGAATTTCGCAGAGCGAATGCAGGCATGGACAAAGGTCACTCTGCTGTGCGGCGGGTTCGCAGAGCGGGAAGAGCATTGTGTGCTTGTGGGCAGGACTTAGCGTGGGTCCTTGGTGATTGTGAGAAGTGAATGACGTAGGAGGCCGTCGGGGAAGCACAGTAACCGTACGTTATCCAAGAGTCTCTTACAGTGTAGATAGGGAAGTAGGTGTTTTCGTGCAGTTCACTACAACGCGTCGTGCAGGATAGGAGGGTTACTGTGTAGACTGCTTGCCAGTGTGCTCTACATGCCCTTGCGAAAGATATTTTTCGTTAGCCATCTACTATACTAAAGTAGCCGATCATGTATGTCTGTCTGTCTGTCTGTCTGTCCCTCTATGCATTTCGTAGTGCATTGAGGCACCAACATCAAACTTTGGGTAGTGATTGGTGATGACCCATAGAGGTTTGTGGTCTGGGTCAGGTCGGGGTCAGTTTGACCAGTGGTCAGTTATGAATCGGCCAATATTCCACGTTCATTTGCCATGCAGTCGCGTCGAGCGCTGATCATCGCACATGCTTGCGACGGAAGTACCGTGAAAAGTGTGTTGCTGAAATGACCTTTCATTATGTAGTCTTTGTTCAGCCTGGAATCGATACGTTGTAAATTACTTACACACATTATCGTATGCCTGTCAAATCGGAAATAACACGTGTGCCGCTGTGTGCGCCTGAATTAAGACTATCGTAATTTGCTTGCGAATTGTTGTTTTTCAAACTTTTAAATAATATGGATTTAAAAATTGTAATGACTGATTTTCGAATAGAATTAAAACAAATCTGATGAAATATATGTATTTCTATCAAGAAACGGACGGTACATTCCAAAAGCGAAAGCGACCGTCGGGCGGCGAATTTGCATAGACTATATACAGAGTAGCGGAATATTGTAGGTCCGGCATCTGTGCATTGTCAACACACAATCTACTACATTGTACACACATTCGTGTGATTGTACATGTCCGTATATGCATGACTGAATTTGATCGGTGATTTTTGTTCACATTTTCAACACGATATTCACAAAATTGGCAAAACAGGGTATACGGCTACCAAAATAGGTTTCTCTCTGTCACTGGTTTAATTTTCTGAATACAGGCTAATTGTAAATGTTTGCTCGAAGTGCATACTTTGTTGTACTGAAGTATAAAAAATGTGTGCTTTTTGTAAATAACGTGTAAACAAGAAGAGCAAGGAATTAGGGTTATTGATCTACTTGACAACGATTTAATTAATACTGTTTATTGTTTGACATGTGATCGCTGGCAGCATACCTAGGGTTTTTACAAGGGGGGGGGGGGGGGGGGTAGGGGGGGTTATTGCGTCAACCAAAATTTTCGACGGGCTGGGTGTTGGCCAAGTATTTCGAGGGGGGTGTCGGTCAAGTAACTCGAGGGGGTGTCGGTCAAGTATTTCGAGGGGGGTGTCGGTGAAGAATTTTCGAGGGTGGTGTCGGTCAAATATTTCGTGGGGGGGGGGGCGGTGAAGAATTTTCGAAGGGGGGAGGGATGTTGGTGAAGAATCTCGATGGGGGGTGGGGGATTTTTCGAGGGGGTGTCAGTGAAGATTTTTTCGAGAGGGGGTACCAGTGAAGATTCTTTCGGTGTCGCTGAAGAATTTGTGAGGGGAGTGGGTGTCCGTGAATATTTTTTGAGGGGGGGGGGGGGTGGTTATTTCCTCAACCAACATTTTTGAGGGGTCAGGTGTCGGCTGTCGGTGAAGAATTTTCGAGGGAGAGTGTCGGTGAAGAATTTGTAAGGGGGGTGGGTGTCCTCACCCCCCCCCCCCCCCCCCCCCCCCACCCGGGTACCCATATGCCTTTGAATATGAGATTGAATCACCACCGGGGGGGGGGGGGGGGGTGTCGGTGAAGAATCTTGAAAGGGGGGTTTCTGTGAAGATTTTTCGAGGGGGGGGGTTGTCGGTGAAGAATTTTCTAGGGGGTGTCAGTAAAGATTTTATTGAGAGGGAGTAACAGTGAAGATTCTTTCGAAGGGGGGTGGTTGGGGTGTAGGAGAAGATTTTTCGAGGGGGGGGGGGTTGTCGGTGAATATTTTTCGACGCGAGGGGGGTGTCGATGAAGATTTTCTCGAGAGGGGGTACTGGTGAAGATTCTTTCAAAGGGGGCGGGGGTGTCGGTGAAGAATTTGTGAGGGGGGTTCATGGTGTCCGTGAATATGTTTTTGAGGGGGGGGGGGGGGGAAACCCCAAAACAGCCCTTTTTCATCAAAGTGAAATTTGAACCCCCCCCCCCCCCCCCCCCCCCCCCCCCCCCCCCCCCCCCCCCGTGTACGCATATGCCTGTGAATATGAGATCTGTATTTTTAATTATACACTTATTAAATCATATCATAACCATTCAAACAGAGATTCCATTAATTGACCAAATGTTTTTTACAGGATAGATACAAAAAATAACGAAATACAAATATACAACATACAACATTATCTTACTCAAAGATCTGGTGACGGGTAATTTGCTAGTATTGGTAACAGTTACCAGGGTTGGTAATTGCAACAATTAGGTCACAGTTTTCTTAAAGGTACACTCACTTGTCCTCTTAACAGTACAGTTTGTCGAATGCTTCTTTCTTAAGTGGTTAATTTGAATTAAATTGTCTTAGGAGTCATTGATTGCCATATCACTTGTGCAGGTACTGCAGGAGTATAGGAGACACCAAATACTTAGACATTTAAACTAATTTCAATGTTGTCTCATTTCAGGTGGCGTAGTCGTACCAGTGGACGACGTGGCAAGAACTTGGTATCACGATCTGGAAGACTTGCACACACTTTATTCCGCCATTACATTCTACAACGGAGGAACTCCAGACTATTATCATGTGAGATTAGCTGCATAGATAACAGCACGGCAGTCCAGGCTACATTATATACCGCATTATGTCCGCATTGCACTAGCTTCCCGCCAAGTTTTGTCAGCTAGCTGGTAGTGAGTGGCGCACAGGGATCAAGCATCCTTCTCTCCCCCTCTCTCTCTCTATATCCAGTCACTCAATTTATCTATTCTTGAATAGGAGCGAGTGTGTGCCGCATTGACTGTGGGACATTGAGTGGCATAGCCATACATGTATTCTTTGATTGAACAATCAACCTTTGGATACCTTTACAGTACAAAGCTCGCCTTTGCCACTTAGTGCAAATATCTTTTTACGGGGACTCCTGAATGCGGAAGAAGAAAAGCAAAACAAAACGTTACTATGAAATGTGATCGCTAACTCATTCCTTTACTAAACTTAAATAGCCGACCAGAGAGAGCGGAAAACCAGTAAAAAGAAATCCCAAACTGTATATATATATTATATATATAATACGACTCATATATAATAGTTAAGACAAATTAACTTTGTGGATTTCAAAGACACTTTCTAAAGGAAAGACATTTAAGGTTATAGATAGATAAAATTAATGGGGTATTTTGCGTAGTGATATTTTATATCCCATTCATAAGGAAACAAAATAATTACTCTCAAATATGATGGCCAATGCTTACAGATCCCAATCGCATCGAAAGCGGCTGCCCCGCTATAAATTCGAATCAAGCGATAGATCTCTTCTTCAAAACCTAGTCAACAAATACATAGGAATTCTCGAAAGAAAGGCGGTCAACCAAAACATGCTGGATGAGAAGAAGCGCACCTGGCAAATCATCACGCAGAAATTCAACACACAGTCCATTGACAAGCGAGTGAGAGATGCCAAGCAGCTGAGAAAATGTTGGGAGAATATGAAATGGAGGGCGAGGAGGGAGGCGAAGCAAGCGGGCATGGACGACGGGCCGGATGGAAACGGACTGGAAGACGTCACACATCCGTCGCACCTGACGTCCAGCCTCGTGGGCGTCGATGACTACGACATGACAGGGGGCCTTGATGACGACGACGACGACGAGATGATCGACTACGACGAGTACGACGGGGAAGATGATTACGAAGAAGAAGAGGAGGTCGTCGCGCCCATGGGTACAGAACCTATTCTTGAGATTGGTAACGGTTCCAGCCCCCCAGGGACCAACGGGGTTATGGTTGCACCCCTGATCACCCCTCGTCCTGATCCTCGCCTGCCATTACCAGCACGCCATCCCATCTCACACCCTCCTGACGATGAGCTCATCGGAAGCTTAGTGGCGGATGCGTGGATAGCAGAAGATGCACCTGGGGAAAATGGTAACGTACCCGTTGAATTATGATAGATGCACGTTTTATTTTGTTAAAACATTTTGTTTTTGTGTCTACTCCCCCACTTAACACTCACGCACACGCACACACATACACACACACACACACACACACACACACACACACACACACGTACGCAAACACACACACACACACGCCCACACAGACACGCACACGCACATGCACCCACAGGGAGCCACATACACTCAGTTTCACAGACCAAGGAGGTATAATACTTTCTTACATACACAGTATACACACACGCTGGCACCTCTTTCCCATCCCCCTCTCTATCTCTCCACCTCTTAGTCTTATTATCCCCCTCTCTATCTCTCCATCTCTTAGTCTTATTATCTCTCCCCTCTCTTTTTGCTGCTTTCTTTCCCCTTTCTTACCGCCCTCAGGGTCCATGTTTATTATTTCCCCTTGTTCCATCTCACCACTACCTCTCCCTTTCTCTCCTTACATGCACGACTCCTTTGGACTCTCTTCTTTCCATATATCACTAGATGAGCCTTAGTGGGCTTGGGTGTGTCGAATGGCAAATACAAGACCCTTTCCCCTATATGTGATCATGGTGATATGCTTGCTGAAATCCACAGAAATTTGACAATTACCCAATCATTTGAAAAGTGACAAATTCGAAATGGGATTACTGTAAACCTCTCAATTGAACTCTCTCCCTCTCCCTCCTTTCCTCGTTACGTTTTGGCTTTATTCTGTCCTTTTTTCTTGTTTCCTTTCTTTTTTCTTTTTTTAACATGAGATTTGCTAATTAGATAGAAACATGCTGTGTCATCCTTTTCTTATTAATCCGTTCACCACACACACACACACACACACACACACACACATACATAAAACAGACATCCACATATTACATTATTGTTTTTACATTGTATTTATACTGAATAATATGAACATTACTTATCAATGTGTGTTACGCGATATTAACTTCATTTTAGTATCCACTATACAGTTTGGATATAGCAGGTTTTTGTGGCGCTGAATTTAGACATCTCGTGTTGTTAAAACTGACTAAATAAGATAATAGATACATATTCAATTAGCTCCCAATTATGCATAACACTCGGACTCAGTAAAAATAAAACATAAACTATACTAATGCCTAGGTCACAAATGATCCGGGCGCCGTACGATTTTTCTCCCTACGGCGGATTTTCTACGATTTTAAGAAATTGTGATATCGTACGATGTCCGTGGTATCTTAGAGTATCAGTCACATATTTGCCGGGGCCCGTAAATACGATGACTTTTGGCTTAAAATAAAACATAAATCGCACGGCTCCCGTGAACACAATCTTAGTGCCCGTACGAGTGCTCTTGCGGTAACTCCACGGTACCCGTACGATTTGAGTGGCCAAATATTCAGTCTCAAAATCGTACGATATTCGAGGGGGAAAAGGCTGCGGTCTCCGTGCTGTGCCCGTGCGGTGCCCGTGCGATGCTCTCTACGACGTGTCTACGGGCTTACGGCAAGTAAAAAATCGTACGATGCATGTTTTGTTTTAACTCCGCATTAAAGTACAATTTTTTGACATCGTACGGCGAGGAAAAATGCAGCGGCGACCGCACGATAGCCACGGCACCCTTGCGGGCGCCGCAAGATTCCCGCAAGATTTCACCTAAAAGTGGCATCGTACGGGCGCCGTATCCCAAATCGGAGCATTTGTGACCTAAGCATTACTGTGCACGCCGTATTGATAACCGAATGTGTTTCACCCTTTTTATATATTATAAGTGGGAATACCCGCCACTTGTTTTTATGAATGGAATTCGAAAGAATCCACTCAGGCTTGTTTCAAGTGAACATTACTTTGTGGGAATTCCCCATACACTTCAAAGAGCTGAAGGTGAACATCCACACAGATACCTAATTAGTGTATTCAGGTTGCTAGTATTATGGGGAAGTGGGAAGGGGGTGGGGAGGACTGTACCATCCATAATTAGACCAAAATCAGTTTCTGTTTCGACAGTTGTTCCGCTTATTCTACGATTATTAGTGCCCACTGGAGACGGGCTGGAGACTGAAATACATGTAATACACCTTAGTTATGAAGGTGATCAAATTTGTCTAAAGACTCTATACTCTCTAGAGACGTTTTTTGTCTGTCATAATACACACCGCCCCCTCCAAATCGTTCGAAGACACTTTTTGGCGAAAGTCCATCTATACAACAATTTCATCCCCCCCCCCCCCCCCCCAAAAAAAAGGAAGTTGGTTTGGAAATTAAATAAATATATTTATTTAGATGTATTATAATCCATTTAAAAGTGTTCTGCACCTACAAGTTATGATACACACCCGTCATGGGAACCGTGTCCCCCGGCCCCCATGCACAATCTGATATTTGGGCCGGGCTACGCCAAATGTGAAATATCATACTTCATCTCGCAGGTCTGCTACGCAGATCCCCCGCCCGCACTATCAATAAAATGATATGTGATATAATACATACATGTACGGCCACAATGGAATTATTGAGGGACCACTTTGTGCCTACAACTGACTATTAGTCACACACGCTTTTACTGGCTTGTTTGCAGTGTATCAATATTGTTATTGCAAACAGATCTATTATGTGAAACGCCTCATGATCGACAGCTGTAAGGTTCCCTCCGTTGGTCTTGTGTTCAGACCACAAGTGAAGATTCTCGTAGTTGTAGAGATCGATGCTTACCCACCATTGATGGCTATGGTGTCTTTGTTTATCAAACACGATGTAGGCCTACATAGAATATTCAGTTATTTTTTTTTTTTTTAACACGGCATTTATGTATTAATGAAAAAGAGCAAACAGATGGGCTAAGGTTTGCGGTTGTTGGAACTGTGAAGTATATATAATTACTAAGTGTATGTCCTGTGAAATACGCCACACTATATTATGTAGTATATCGTTACAATAATGTTTACGGTGTGATTTCCTTATCGTGGCAGTTCATGAAATTCAGTGACCATTTTCCATTTTTGTGAGGGTTACGAATGAAGGTAGCAGTGGCTCAATAACGAAATTATTATTCCTGGAATCGTGTGTGTGTGTGGTTGGGTCCGTGTGCGTGTGCACGAGTGTGTTTGTTTTTGTGTGTGTGTGTGTGCGTGCGCGTGCGCGTGTGCGTGTGTGCGTGTGCGTGTGCGTGTGTGTGTGTGTGCGTGTGCGTGTGCGTGTGCGTGTGCGTGTGCGTGTGCGTGTGCGTGTGCGTGTGCGTGTGTGTGTGTGTGTGTGTGTGTGTGTGTGTGTGAGGGTGTTTAAAGTTAGAAGCTAGCAGAGATCAATTAGAAGTGTTGCATTATTTATAAAAGCTTGGTTGTGATGATTAGGCTTTATTTCATATGCAAACTATTTTTGTAATTCATAATTATATAAGAAGAAACCGTTGAAAACTTATAATACTAATATATAAACCAGATAACGATGACGAAGGCTGTAGATGACAGCAGAAAATTTGTGAAGATAAATTAGTTTTGTATCAAAAGATATGCAAATGTTTCTTACTTTCTTCTTAATATACAGACACATTTGACATTTGTTTGAATAAGTTCAGTGGACCTATATATGACGTCCTTTAACTGCTTTCTCCTGTATAGAGATACATGATCATCGTGGTTCCGTATATGTTGCGAAATGGCGCCACATTCAAAAGGCTATTATATGGCGCCTTTTTAGTGGCGCCTATGCATGATACTTGATAGGCTGATTGCAGTCATGTGGATGTGTGTGTGAATGCGTGCGTGCGTGTATGTGTGTATGATGTATGCAATTTAAGTTGTATTATTTTTTGACAAACCCTTTTTTGTCAATGACTCATTGTGCGTTTCCCTGTTTGTGTTTGTTATTGATATGCCTTTAGTGCGTTTGTGTGTATGTAGATTATGTGTATAATTGTGTGTGTGGCTTGAGCGTAGTAACCCTGTTGATCATTTTCTTTTCCCGTATACGTGTGTTTCTGTTTGTATGTGTATATGTTTGTGTGAAATTAGTGTGATTCTGTGAGTTTATGCGTATATGTGTGTGTGTGTGTGTGTATGTGCGCGCGTGTGTTTGTTTTATTAGTGTGTGTGTGTGTGTGTGTGTGTGTGTTTGTGTGTGAATGTGTGCGTGTGCGTGTATTGTGTGTATTATGATGTATACAATTTAAGTTGTATAATTTCTTGACAAACCCTTAGTATTTTCTTGTCATTGACTTCTTTTGCATATCCATGTTTGTGTTTGCTATCGAGTATATTGTGTGTTTGTGTGCATGTTGTGAATAAGTATGTTTGTGGCTTGAGCGTATATATGTTTGTATGATTTGTCCCTGTTGATCGTTTTCTTTCCCCCTATACGTGTGTTTATGTGTGTGTGTGTGTGTGTGTATTATGTTTGTGTGAAAGTAGTATGATTGTGAGTTCATGCATGTGTTTGTGTGTGTGTGTGCGTGCGTGTGAATTAACTTTAATAGCGTATCTAAATATCAAGAACCAACTAATATAAGTTATGTTCTCTACTGTCCTTATCCATTTGTGTAGATGATCGGGAGGGTCTCCACTTAAAGGCAGAGGTAGCCGAGCTGATTGAACCCGCTCAAGAAACAACTCTCTGGAATTCAACGCGATCATCATCCCCCGCACGCTCCTTGGGCAGTGCCTCAGCCTCCCGGTCAACCCGCACCCCTCCCGTCATCATCGAGGTAAATCACGACCCATTACCTAGGGCGCCCTCCGTATCATCGTCCGTTGGCGATGCTGCAGAATCCCTGTCATCGCGACATTCCATCGGACCGCTGTCACACGGCAAGAGGCCGCGCATTGAAAAGATCACCAACGGCAACGGTAGCAGAAGCCACACCCCGCAGCAACGCCGGGCGAGTCCAACCACCTCGGTGGCGCTTGTTGGGGGAGATGGGCAGTGCAGCGCGACGGAGGTCGAACGAGAGTTCCGCTCAGAAGAGGAGCACGCGAAGAAGATGGAGTTGCTGCAAGCTCAGCTGGACTACGAGAAGTCCAAGGTGGAGAGGATGCGGAGGATGATGGAGATGAGCGAGATCGAGCATCGAGCCAGGATGAGGATGCTGGTCAGGTATCAACAGGTCGCGGAGAAGCAGAAGGAATACTGGGCGCAGAACGTGGACCTAGCCAAGAACGACCAGGATGCGGTGCCTCCTCATCTTGAACATGTCGAGCACTTTTAACTCGCTCAGTACCTAACAATGGAAACAACATAGACTATAAGAAATATTTCGTTGCCTATTTTACTCGGAGGGTTACCTCCTTACTTGTTATGAACAGTTCGATTTACAATCATAATATCAACTGTATTCTTGTTCATTGTACTCGGACAAGTTTAATGTTTTACATGTTATTGAAGTTCGTTATAGTTCGTTTAACAAACACGAATCGCTGACAATCATTTCCATGATACCGTTTCTGATTATCCATAATATAGTACTATGTTCATATTTTTATCAAGGAAATTAACTATTTTACAATGGTTTGTTAATGAGCGAATGTGATTGATAAATTGTATACTTTATGTATAGCTGTTGCTATGTTTTTTTTTTCTATAATGTAATTCTTAATGTTTGTCAGTTGCTTTGTTTTTCTCTTGAAGCACTATAATTTTATTATGTTAAGATTTATAATGATTATAAATCGGTGCATTTGATTGTGAAGTTCACCAGTTTACGTGTACTTTGTTCTCATTCAAACTCAAATGTGCGAAAATTCGTTTTCTTCAAAAAGGCTTATAATTATATACTTTATGATTATGGCTGGGATTCGCAAAGGAGGATTCATTTTTAAAAACGTTATGAACAATGTTTTTCATAATCCTTTGTGAATTCCAGCCAGTGTTTCTTCTATTCTAAATTATTATGTTCAGAATGCAAGAAATATTAATTGATTTCTACGGAGTTGCATGATTTCTTAGTTATTCTCTTGATAAACAAAAACAAAAACATGTCATATTCTACACCTTTTTCATTCAAGGGAAATATCTATTTTGCAATAATAGTGTGCAAGTACTGGTAATATATTTGTTAACATATACTGGATCAAGTGCGTATTTTTATTTCTGAATATATTCAGAGATGTTAAACTATTCCTTTGGGGTATAAAAAACAGATTTGTTTTAAAAGTGTTTACACACACGAAACTGAGAATATGTCTACAAAATGCGATATACATGTGCTTTAGTTTCCAAAATGTAGTGTTGAATTGCACAAGTGCTCAGTTCTTATACTTGGTGCGACCGTTGTGTGATAGGCCGGTTCGCTATAACATAATGTATAATTATATATTACGAAGTTGGTCTGGTAAGCAGCAGTGTTGTATGACTCGAGGCCGGTCTTGGTCTCGAGTCCGGACTCGAGGCCGGCATTGCCGGCCTCGGCCTCGGACTCGGACTCGGGGACCCTGGACTCGGCCTCGGACTCGGACTCGAAGGTCGTTGACTCGATGACTCGGGCCGAGTCCAGCTCGAGACCGGCCAATTTCCGTATATTTTGTACACTTGTATATTGGCTATTCTGTGCTATAATTCTGCAAGAAACAAGCCAAATATTCTATCCAATCCACCAAGCGATTGTTGCTTGAAAAAGAGATCGCGAATGAACTGACAGCCGACAAGAAAGTGAGCAAAAAATCACATTTGTGAGAAACGAATGGACACGGAAGTTACAATCCATATCCATAACAAATAGCCCAAGCTTATATTTGATAGGTATGCTTTCATTTTATACTGTCTTTTTTATGAATTGACACCGCGATTCTGAAAATGTTCGGCTATCAAACACCCGGGGGGGGGGGGGGGGGGGTACTCACGTATATTGGGTATACGGGGATGTGCCGCTGGGAAGGGTGACTTTTTCAAGAAAGATCCTTAGACATGGGTCCCCTTTTCATTAAAAAAAATCCTTAGACATGCGGGTCCCTTTTTTCATTTATTCCTTTCCCCTCTTTTCTCCCTCATTTTCTCCGGGATTTTGGGATTTTCCGCTGTGAAATTGCTAAAATTTTCAAGCTCGCTCCGCTCGCATACATAATATTTCACAACGTCAGGTGATTATATTACCCTTCATAACGCCATAAAAAGTAATACAACGAATATACCCATACAATAATTGAAACAAATGGCAATTTTCCGCTGTGAAATAGGTAAAATTTTCAAGCTCGCTCCGCTCGCTCGCATACAAAATATTTCACAACGTCGGGTGATTGTATTTCCCTTTATAACGCCATATCATAAGTAATAAAACGAATATACCCATACAATAATTGAAACAAATCTACTGGCCCAAAAGGGCCTGTTAAAAAAAACTGTGAGTGTGGAGCCCTGAATGAGTGCATATTATGTGACACATATCTAGGGTTAATCACTTGATCGAGTGATATATCAATTGCCTTTGGAAAAGAAAATTAATCAATGTAAAATAAAAATAATTAATAAAAAAAAAAAGAGTTGGACTCGGACTCGGTCTCGGACTCGGATGGTCTGGACTCGGACTCGGACTCGGACTCGGATGGTCTGGACTCGGTCTCGGTCTCGGACTCGGACAGTCTGGACTCGGACTCGGTCTTGGACTCGGATTGGGTGGACTCGGATACAACACTGGTAAGCAGGGCCCATATTCATAAAAGACCACCCCAATACCACTAGCTTAGTCTCATGCTAAGTCTATTTTGGTGGCTAAGTAGGCACACCTATCTTGGTGGCTAAGTAAAGTAGGCACACCTATCTTTTAGTAATTTGCTAGAATAGTGTAAATTTAGTGGGTACCTTAGGCTAAACCAGCTAACCGTATACATGTACGGTATATTGGGGGACAAGGAAATTGTTTGTTGCTCACTAAACTGTATCATTTTAAATAGACTTATAGCTTGGATCTAAGCTAGCTGGGTTTTTATAAATATGGGGCCCGAAAGCTACCGGACCTATATATAACAACACACAAAAGATGCAAGATGGATACCGAATATTGCATTGTGCATGTATTTAGGAACATGTAAATTGAATAGTGTGTCTGCAGATCGCCAGGCAATGGGCGCTCACTGCATTTTTAATTGCAATGTAAGTGAGCCGGCATTATAATTTTCATAATTTTTATCCAAACTTAACATTTTGTAATTGGCCCTTGACACTTATAGGGTTAACCCTATAAAGCCTTTGCGTATGCCATGATACACGTTGGTGCCTTTGGCATCGTAACATTAGCGTAAATCACATTTCGAATATATATTAGCTGGATAATATATATGACCGCATCAAGTCTCACATATAGTTGCATATTTTAACTCGATATTGTTTTGAAAACGACTTGTACTGTTTTTTTTTATAGTTACGAATGATTTTAGTTTGTCGTTCAAATGCTGATTTTTGTTTGTGGTATGTACTATTTTCGCTGTTATATCAGTGTCCTTTTATAGGCTATTGATTCAGCCGAATTTGTTATAGATATTTAATTCTCGATGGCCTGCTACGAGTAGGCTATTATTTCTTTTCTTTAAAAGTTAAAGAAAAATAGAGAAAAGTTACTTTCTGAAATATTTATATTATTGTCAATGAAAATATGAAGCATATCTTATCTGCCTTCGATTCGTTCAGATTTGAGAAAATAAATCTTGTAAGATTTAGTGCTTTGTCCACGTATGTGCATTCATTTAATTTGTAATTGTATAATGTACAATTGATATATCAATCGTAATATAAATATGCCACCAATCACTCTGTCTGTCGAAGTGGATTGCAATTCAAATGACAATTTTCTTTTGCATTGTTATACACTGAAAACTGGCTGTTTCTGTCTTTCATGATATACAATAAGATGATACATTTTGTTTAAAATGTTTATATCACATTTAATCCACTACTGCTCTCTACCCAGGAGTAAACAAAACGAAGAGTCAGTTGTTTAAATGAGCCTGTATCGCCTTATAATAAAAGAAGAGCAGTTTGGACTAGTATAAAATCCCCTGGGGGTTAAGATGGTGCGCAAGTTAATTGTGCGGGCTTAAACATGTATTTCCACTAATTGAATTCCGAATTTGAAATATATCATTTGGATTTAAATTCTAGAATCTAGAATAGCTTACAAAATAGTTCATACATACACTACATGCATATTCGTATCTTGATAATTATGTTTACTAACGTCTGTATTATTATCAGGATATTAAGCATACTAGCACGTATTACTAAGTCTACTGCATGAAATAATAGTTCATCTCCAAAATGAGTTGTTATGCAATTTGTGCTCCCCAAATTAAATACTGGGAGGGCTTTCTTCTGGTGATTTCGCTCATGAGCAGGTCCTTAAAGGGAACCAACATCCAACAATAATAATCTTATGAATGAAAGGTAATTAGGTTTTAGTAGTCCAATCCATCAACAAGTTCGGAAAAACAGACAAATTATATAATTTGAAAACCCATCACCATGCGTGCTAAAGTATTTGTTCATGGGTCTGCACAAGAAGACTTGTCTATTGTTTAGGACGTACGCGTCTTCCGTGGTTATATTGTGTACAAACGTACGCGTGTATAGAATTGGCGAATTTGCAAAATGTTACTTTAGCGCTTACGGAACCATAGGCCATATTGGTTCCGCATGGTTTGGCATTGTTTATGAATTACAAAATCCAAATTTGCAAAGGGTTGGGCATCTATTTAATAACATCTTGTTAAATCATATCACCATTAGAAGCACGGAACGGGTTACGGTTTTTATCGTTTCCCCTTCGTTAAAAAGATTTATGATTGAAGCGTTCTGATTTTTATTCATCCACTGCTAGGAAAGTTATAACTGTACAAAGACAATGCAATGAGTTAGGGAATATTACTTTGCATTTTCGATCATTACTCGTGTCATATATAACATCCATTTAACCTTATATAACCAAGTGGACATATCAGATCACAAAAATACACATTTTATCAAACATTCATCTCTTTTTGTACATGTATTTCAACAAAGATCCCTTTAATTTCAAACAACGGTACATAACACGGGGGGGGGGGGGGGGGGGGCACTTCACAAAATGTAGGGTATATAGGTATGTGCCTCCCCAGGATTCCAATATAGGGGCTCCGGAGCTGATCACAGCGGACTCAGCGGAACGGCCGATATTTAGGATTTGGGGGTCTTCGGAACGGCCGATATTTAGGATATTGGGGGGCTGCGGAACGGCCGATACTTAGGATTTTGTGGGTCTCCGGAATGAAACATTGAGCTTACAAACGGGGTCTTGAGGGGGTACATACCTATATTAGTGGTCCCCCTCTCTACATATCGTTCTTCTTTTGAAGTCTATATAATTATACGGGCCATTCTTAAAAGAGTCCATCACCAAGGGTCCATCATTCATCATGAAGCGTTTTCTTCCTCCTGATCTCTTCCCTCGTATTCTCAGTTTGTAAGTGTTAGAGTGAGCTGAAGAAGGGCGGAGGGCTTTACTTGTGGGTGATAACTGAAAGTTTACTTTAGGCCTATTATGTTGCATCACTAATTGGGGAACATTTTCACAGAGGTTCGTTTCTCGAGATGTTCCCATATGAAAATAAATGATGTGTCTGTGTGACTGTGTGTTCGTTTGTTTGTGTGTGTGTGTGTGTGTTATAAAGGGTCATTACAAGTTTTGCTTTTGTTTAATGAAGGGCATAATGATAATTAAAAGGAAAATTTATATTTGTTTTAAAATGTAATCAACAACATTTAATAAGACAGCTACTTATGAATGACTCGGCGATCGGTAGCCATTTTGAAAGAAATCCTGTTAGAATACCATTGACTTGAAAATCAAGTACATGTCCTTGAGAGTTATCCTTTATTAACCTTATGCCCTATCTTGAAAATTCAAGAACAAACTGATACATTTATTTCTTTTCTATTAAATTGTTTGCTGCAGGCACCCCTTTCCATGACTGTAGCCCATGTATTTTGCAGCTGAGATATGTTGAACGTCTTCAATCAATTTATAACATTTCAATGTATCAGTTTGTTCTTGAATGTGGGGAAGTAAAATTCGAACCTACTGAAAATAACTTGGAAACACACAAAAAGATCAATAAACGCATTATCTTCTTTATTCAAAAAGGCAATATGTTTTATTCACTCTCCTATAAGGAGATCTTGTGCATAATATTGCCCATAAAAGGGCCATGGTCATACTTCATAGTAATATGGTTACAACACTGTAATCAAATCATATGGTAATGATCATGGTAATCTATTAGACGTATTCATCCAGAAAAACAGCATTTTCTGGCAGACATTTCATGCCAATTATGTGTTCAGAAAAGAAAATGTTTAAAACACTCATGCACACACAATCATTCAAAATGAATACATGTATGATTATATGTATCATATACAATTTTTATTAAATGTACTTTTGGAGTGCGGTAACTGATTAAAACTTCTTTGAAGTGAGTAACTATTCATTAAATGACAGCAACTATAACCACAATATACAAACTATCAAGACATGATTCAGTCCCGATACAGGAGTCCTAAATAAAGTCATATCATTCGTTCCAAAAATATACATGTATTCTTGGTTACTTGATGTACCCCTTCCAAATATATATAAAACAGTGTTTAAAGTGGTAGTTCAGTTTTGGTATGAAAACTGAGTGTACAATTTGAAAGAGCATACAATTTTAATGACAAAATAAACTTTATTTGATCAAAATCGGTTCAGAAATGGCTGAAATATCAATAAGTATATCTGATCAGAATAAATCTGGGCCCCAGATTTATTTGATGATTTTTTTTTTATTGAAAAAATGCTTACACTTTTTCAAAAATTGTCAAAAGAGGTTTTATATTAGTTGTTGATGATCTCTCTACTTAATCATTATTTCAACAAAACATCACATGCATAATCTTGTATGAGAATGGTTGAAAGTGAAACAAAAGCTTTTTTAGAGAGCGCCCTCTTATGTGTTTTAATGGCTCTTTTTTAATGATAACAGGCTTTTTACTTAGTCGTTTGTAATTTTATATACCTTTCGAGCATGGTGGAGTAATAACTATTAGTTTGTAATGTTATTGTGCAGGTTTAGGTTACTAAAGCTCAGCCTTACGAAAACTGTACTACCCCTTTAACAAATGAAAATTGAATGTTATAAATTGATTGAAGACGTTCAACATATCTCAGCTGCAAAATACATGGGCTACAGTCATGGGAAGGGGTGCCTGCAGCAACACTTTAATAAAAGAGAAAGCACTAACAAAACATAAGGTACAAGTACAGTGAACCCTCATTATAACGAGCATCTGGGTCCACTGCATTTACCTCATTATATCAGATATCTCGTATCATGGATTAAAAACAATAAAATACATAGAACCTGGACCTGTGCAGGTACCTTCCTATAGCCTTATAGCAGAGCTCATTATAAATAGGTTCCACTGTACATAAAGTATGAGTAAATGTTTCATCTTCCATGTATAATTGTTTCAATAAACCTTAAAATACAACCCAAAAAATTGTACATGTAGTTCTATTATGGCCTTGAAGTAAAAAATCAACATGTCCCTGAAATAAAATGTTTTTTGTGGAACAATTAGGTTATTAGTACTCGACATTGATGAATGGGATAGAAAAGTACTAGAATACAGTGCACATTGCACACTAATGGTTTTGTTTATGGAATTGCACCAATACAAACAAAAAATACCATACCTATAAAAAAAACTGTTTACAAAATGTATAATTTTGTCACTAATTGCAATGAAATATGAAACCATGAAAACATTAATATCTAATCAAACTTCATTGATTGAATAAGGATGACTTAAATATTCTGGTAAATAATAATTCATCACTTAAATTTTGTTCACATTTAGCCCATTACAAAATAAAAACAAAAAAAAATTTCATTACACACTCTAAAAATACTTGTATAGCGATACTGAATTGTATTGATGCAGCATAGAAAGGGTCAAAGAAACATGCACATCCAAATAATGTATTCCCAATTTGTCTATAGATGCATCTCAGCCAAAATTTTGTTATCATTGACAACCATCAAAACTTGCCAGACATAGCAAGATTCCATAACAGTTACAACTGAGTATTGCAATTTTGAGCCCCCATTACAAAAATACAACATCATAGAATTCTATACTGTGTAGAAAATGTGAATTGATAATTGAACTCTATGGAAAGAAGCCTCACAGACAATGTAGTCACTGTAAATACTCCAGTGCAGGGCTGGCCCTTAGCAGTGGCCCAGGTGCCAATAGCCACCAAACATTTAAATTTGGCTCGACAAAACTTGTGTACATGTATTGTCCACCAACAAATAACAATTTACAGCTCGCATGTCTATGGTGGGAGTCTAATTTAATGTGTCATTTTTCAACTGCTCTAGTGGCCTATCAAGATAAATGTAATCAATAGAAAATTGAAATTAACTGAAATTGACTATCAAGACTTGGTTATTTCCTGAGGTCTTCTGGGCAGTCTGGTTGTTGAGAAGGGTGGCTGGCTTTGAAGGCATCAAGACTACTCAAGGCTTCATTGATTCGGGATATTACAGGGAAAGCGGACATGTTCACTTCAAACCTGTAAACAGTGAAATTAAATATTACGTGATAGTACAGCAGTCTGAAATGCTTCAGAGTTCCACCTATTAACAGCAGTGGAGACTAATCATAAACTTTTAGGAACAAAAATCACATAGGCATGGGAAAAAAGGGTACATTTAATTTATTTCAATTGATTTTGATCACAGTTTTACACCAGGATTAACACTCCATTTTTAGAATATTTGTAGAAAGCGCATTGTCAATATAGACAAGTAAAAGGAACGTAAATAAGCAGGCTACTAAGAGACAAAGCACTCTCCTCCCTGTCTTACAAACAGGAGGAACCACAAAGCTGTCTGTTTTTGCGTTTGGAAACAAACTAACTTACTTCTTTTAGATTAAAATTTTTGTTGTTAGCACTAACCTTGCATTTATAGACCTGCAGCACCAAGAAGACGTCTCCTAAAATGACATCATCATTGTTCTTCTTCTTTAGATTAGTAGACAATGACCTTTTTTATTAGCTTACTTAACATCAACAAAAGATTGTGTTTCATTCTCAGCGCTTACCTCCCTGGGTTGTAGTACTGCGGCACTAAGAATACATCTGCTAAAATTACATTTTCAATGTTCTTCTTCTTTAGGTTTGTAGAGGATACCATTTGATGATTACCAATTACCATTTGAAGATTACCATTTTATGTCAGTACTCACCTCCCTGCGTTATAGACCTGTGACACTAAGAAGACGTCGGCTATTGTGACCCTGTCTACAATGCAGTACTACCCTGCTGTGTTTGGGTTTGTTGACAATAAACTATATTAGTAGCTACTAACTAGCTAAACATCAACAAAAAATACATGATTTTTATTAACACTCACCTCCCTGCGTTATAGACCTGAGGCACTAAGAAGACGTCGGCTATGGTGACCTCATCCCCGACGCAGTACTTCCCGGCGGTCGACTCCAGGGTCTTCTCCAGGGCAACAAATCCCTGGGTGATGAACGTGTTCCCCAGCTCAAGCTTCCTGTCCCCACCCACAAACCTGATCAGACTGAGGTTCTGCACAGAGCCGCAAATACACACAAATAGGATTTCATTTATTAGCAATCATAATGAATTTGGTTTTATTGATTATTCTTTACTCATAATTATATACAAGATACCAAATGACAAAAACAGATATGTTTAGGATGTTTTCTGGATCACAGAATACACAAGACCAAACAAAGGGTTGGATACATAGATGATCGCATTTACATAAAGAAAATGCTTAACACAAATACACATCATCGGTTTAATGAAATTGTGTTGATGAAATTATTATAATAATAATAACAGGTTTGATTAATACATAGCCACTAATATGATATCATTAAATATCACCATTAAGAGCTTTACATTTTTATTACCCCTGTCATAGGATTATGATACAATGCAAGTCAGCACATTATATCTCTCTTTACCAAGAAAGAAATGTAAGGTAATTTCTGCATCAAACTTGACATACGGTGCAAAAAGGTATGCAATTATGTATCTTTTGATAAAGTGAATACATTCAACTGCTTTAAAATAGTTTGTTAAAAAACAACAACACACTCTAATGGATCAGCTTATCCAACGCTCGAAATTAGCACAGGCCCGATGGCCCGGGGCCACCAAAAATTGCAGTAAAAAACTCATATTCCCAATGTTTGCTGGCCCGATCGGGCCACCAAATGTTCAAACAATTGTACACAATATTATGGTACTTATTGCAAATTTGATACCTCAAAGAAAATACTTGATTTGTTGTTTAAAAAGAGAGGAAAGAGAGGTCAATAATGAACAGTTTCAGCGCGATTGACAGCTCAGAAAAGCTAAAGACGCAAATTATTATAATTAGGTACCATATTATAAAAGCCTTGTTTTAATTGCCCCCCCCCCCCCCCCCATATCCGATCCCCCGGCATGTTCCACTTGGGGTAGGTAGAAGGATTTTAAATTAACTTTATAATCAGTTCAGTTTGAATATTAAACTTAAATAAATGATAGGAAATATAAAGAATAATATTTGCTATACTTGCAGAAATAAATTTAGAGAATGTTGTCCGATTTGTATAAGTTTAATTTGTATTGTTTTCCATAGTGATTACAGCCACCCCCGCCTTGCAAATGGAGCATCCCATTTCATTGTGAATCACAACTTGACTCGATCGATCGGAGACACCTTTTCAAAGCCCATCATTGATCTACAAAAAAAGTAAGGTCAAAGAAATGTGAGAGCATATTTTCAAATAATCAAATTCGATCATGCAGTGCAACATCGTAGCTGTAGTCGATTGACTTTGCATGTGACTGCGTGTGACTGAGTTGTGTCCGCTGTGAAGCCGAATGTTGTGACTTGCGTGTGATATTGTTTACGAAGAATCTGGAGCTTGTTTGATTAATAAAACACCACAATTTTAAAATATGGCAATTTACTAAGGTTTTCAGACAACATTGTACAGAATTTTGAGGTCAAATAATGGTGAATTTCTCCTCTTCTATCAGATCATTTTTGTTTTGTCCCCGATTGATTGCCTATCTATGGCAATTTTACTTAAATGTTTTTCTTTATTTTTTTCGGGCCAGTAAATTTTGGTTTCGGGCTACCAAAATTGGAAAAATACCAATTTTACTGGCCCGACCGGGCCACCAGCAAAAAAAGTTAATTTTAAGCGTTGGCTTATCAGATTACTTTTGCTTGAATTTCTAATAGGTAGTATACTGCTATGCAGGCTTAACTTAATATATCTTTTCAATTTGTTGATACATTGGAACCTCTAAATAACGAACTCTGTTATAACGAGGTACCCGATATAGCGAGGCTATTTCACGGGTCCCAGGTTCTATAGTAATGTATTTTTTTAAAGCCCTGATACAACAAGATATCTGACATAACAAGGTAATTTCAATGGGCCTGAGGTGCTCGTTATGATGAGGTTTCACTGTAACAAATGAAAGTAATTGCAGACATACACTTTGTACCTGCAGAGGTTGTATCCCAGCATTGATCATCTCTGTTATTTGCCGCACCTGGAGACACAAACAAAAACAAAATTGGATTATAATGACAGATATATGTGACTGAGTTGTAAGAAAATGAATACAATTACACAAGAAATTAAGGTTAAGAAGGAAAACAAAGACCACAGCACAAGAGAATTTGGTTACAGTCCGTTATTCCGAAGGTTCGGTTATTCCGAAGGTTCGTTATTCCGAAGGTTCGTTATTCCGAAGGTTCGTTATTCCGAAGGTTCGTTATTTTCCGAAGGTTCGTTATTCCGAAGGTTCGTTGATCCGAAAATAAAATCAGGTTCGTTATTCCGAAAATTAAATCGGGCTTGTTATAATACTATAGTTTGTGTTTTGTTTATTTAATTTACAGCCTGCATTAAGCATACCCCTCCCCCTTTCCCTCCCTTGGCCAGACCAATCAAACATTTAAGTTTATTTTATCTCTTTATATGAAATTATAGCATTATAACAAACCCAAATTCATTTTCGGATTAACGAACCCGATTTCATTTTAGGAATAGCGAACCTTCGGAATAACGAACCCTCGGAATAACGGACCTTCGGAATAACGAACCTTCGGAATAACGAACCCGATTTCATTTTAGGAATAGCGAACCTTTGGAATAACGAACCTTCGGAATAACGAACCTTCGGAATAATGCAACAAATGTTCAGATTAACGAACCCTATTTAATTTTCGGATTAACGAAATTTGCGTGTTCGGAATAACGAACCTTCGGAATAACGAACCTTCGGAATAACGAACCTTCGGAATAACGAACCGCACCCGAGAATTTATAAGAGATCCTGTCCAGAAATGGATTCCCAAGTAGGTGGCTTGAAATAGAACTTGTATAACTTGTATAATTATGCTAAACATATCTTGTGACTACACACTTGAAGGTATGCAGAATATATCATAATTTAGGGTAGATGGTTCAAACATCGGCTGGATATTTATTCGCTTTGAACAAAGAAATACTTAAAGGTAACCAACACCCAAAAATAATATTCTTACAAATGATTTAATTAATAGTTTTTGTAGTCCATTCCACCAAGTACAGAAAAATATGTTTCCAGACAAATTATACAATTTAAAAACTCATCACCTTATTTAAGTATGTGTTCCTGGATCTACAGAATAAGACTATTTATTGTCTAGGACGTACGCTTCTTCTGTGGTTCTATTGTCTCCAAACATACCTATGCGTGTATAGAATTGGCGCACTCACAGGGGTGTTGGTGATTAATTGTACTGTTTATGAATTACAAAACCCTTTGAAAAGTGTTGGTCATCTATTTAATATCAAACAACGGTACTAAAACATATAAGCCTGTGATTTTCTTTGCGTGGTGGTCCTCTGGTACCCTTTAAAGGGACTGAGTAACATTGTCCAAATCCTCAAAATAAAATTTTAATTCTAGCGGTTCCCTTATACCTTGTTGTATTCGTATTAACAATAAAATCACGGGACAGGTTTCGGTTTTTCAAATTTCCCTTTCGTTACAAAGATATGTATGATTGAAGTATTCAGATAAGAAAAACTCCGGGCGAGATTTTCTTCCGTGTACAAAGTGAGTGCAGTGAGTTACTGATTATCACTTTGCATTTTCGCTCATTACTTGGCCATACAATGTCCATTTGACTTGAAATTTTCACACAATACCCTGTGGACATATGAGATAACAACAATATACATTGCATCAACCATTCATCACTTTTTGCACATTGCAACAAAGTTACTAGATCCCTTTAAGCTTTAAGTCTAGCACTCTACTTGTATGAGCTATGAACAGAAAGTAAAGCTTTAGTATGTTTTTTACTTTGTTCAAAACGATTTTCAAATTCTGTAGGACTAAATATTCATTATACATACATAATCCTATTAATTGTAGTTGTACTATATTCTATTATGTTTTTGAGGGCAATATTACATCAAAGAAAGGTATCACAATTACCATGAATCTCTTGACTGGGTCCTTGGGAAGTAGACTGGCTCCTCCCTTTGTCTCCTCCAAGTATTCGATAATCGGAAGCTGTCACAATTTACAAGTATAACACAAACATTATTTATTGCTAGTTGAATCCATTTATTGTTCGTAATCTGAAAATTAGTAAATCTAATGATATATATGTAGACTAACTCCACCTTTTCGTCTCCTCCAAGCATTATAGGGAATAGGCCCAGGGAATAATCAAATATATTAATGATTAAAAACAAGGTTACGGTTTGACATTTAATATTTCACTTAAATGATTCATTGCAAGGTGAATCCTTTTATGGTTCATAATCTGGAAAGAATTAGTCATATATATGTTTCCTCTTCACTTCTGCTTTAACTGCTACTCCTCCTTCTACTACATACTAAAAGTAATTATACAACCTTGATGTCTTACTTTAATCATTAAAACAATTAATTAAGAGCAATAATTTTTCCATGAATGCACATACTCTTTCCTCAAAAGATAAACTTACAAACCTCACCATAGTTCAAAATGTAAATAATGAAGGAATTAATGTTTGTAAAATACAAAATTTACAAATCTGATTTTTTAAAAGGCAAATTTTTCAATGATTTGAAGAGAAACTAATCAAATAAATGCAGGAAACTTACAGACTGGGTCATGAGAACACCATCAATTTCCATAGCAGGAACTTGGCCCATTGGGTTCACATTCAAGTATGCCTCGGAGAGCTGAGAGAGAATATCAGATCAAACGGTTTCAAAATATTAGTGATGTTTTGTTTTTTTCTGATTGATTCTTAGACAAAAGGCACATCAAAGGAAGAAATTTTTGTAAGACATTTACCATAATTTTCTTTTATTAATATTATAGTTTATACCACATATCAATACGTTATCTAATGAAAAACTGACACCTATTTCCAACATCTATAGATAAAATATAGAGTAAATTTTAAAAAAATCAAAACAATGTGTCCTTAGATACTGGATTTTGTTACATGGGCATAGCTGGACCGATTGCCTTCTTAGCAACTGCTAGGTAACAGGTTTCTGGCTTGCCTGACATTGTTTGGAACCATTGACCATATAGCTGTTGCATCACACTCTATATTCCCCTCTTCATAATCTTCTGGAATTCAGCAACACTACTAAATTGATCATCTTATAATTACAATTACACAAACAGTTTTAATCCCCATATGAAAAAGTACAAATAAAAGTAGAATGATGACATGGAAACCTGCGTTATATACGAACCTGTTCTTTCTTTAGGAGATTAACAGGTTTGTATTCATACTCGACTCCTTTCACGGCAAGAGCTGAAGAAGAAAAAAAATGATTACTACAAATTTTGAATATTATCGAAAGATTATATAAACTATAAAGGCAGAATTTCAAAAAGTATCTTGTGTGGGTTGTGAACACATCCCTTGAAACTGGCTTTATTGTATCATTATGAGTGTCTGGAGTTGGATTGAAAAGTTGATTGTAATATTGATGAAAAGCCCAGGGGTGTTTCACAAAGAATTTAAGTTGAACTTAAATCTGAGTTGGACTTAAAGTCATGGAAAGCCATTTGTAGCTTTGGAAGTAAAGAATAGTCAAAAGAAAAAATACACAAGTTCAGACTTTTAATGAATTTTACATCAGAATATAAAGTGTCCTTGATAATAGAAAATAGTTATGCTTTTAAACCAATATTATGTTTTATTTCAAAAATAATGTTTGAATTGTACATGCAAATAAATGGCTTTCCATAATTTTAAGTCAAACGACAATGAGTTTAGGAAAAAACTTAGGATTATTGTGAAACAGGTGGACAAACATGAATAAATATTTCATCTATTAATACTTTGTTACCACAGGGCAATTCCAAGGTAACAGCGTGACGGTAGGAGGGTGTTTCTCACGATGAAAGTCTAAATAACTCACAAAATAAAAATGTCCAGAACCAAATTTTGATATGCATCTGTTCCCACTATCCTACCAATTATTTACAATAGGAAAGAAAATCAAAATTCCCACTAAATTATGAATTATGAATATCAATATCTGCGGTAACAGCGTGACAGCAAAAAGACATGGGTTTCTTACATGGTAAGAAACTAAGCAAACTCTGTGAACTACAGGAACATTTTGCAATTTTGTCACATTGATTCTTTGTACTAGACATCAAGCTAGAACATCCAAATAAAAATGTAGAAAAAATCCAATGTTCATAGTAAATATGATATCATAAACGTATCTGTGCACGGTAACAGCGTGACCTCTGAATTGTACGTTATATATATGGGAGATATTGATGAGATGAATAAGATTATATAATTTTGATGTAGTCATCCAGAATCTATACAGAACTAGATGAATGGGTAATACAACCCAGATGCTCTGAAATGATGGTTCGCATGACACAAATTTGCAGCCTAGCGCCCTCTATTGATCAAAAATGTTTTTGGACAAAACTGAAATTCTTATCTTTTTCAGAATTTAGCTTGAGGAACCATCAAATATCAAACCAAAAATACAAACTTAATTGCAACAATAAAATATTAGACCTTTGACATCTGACCTTTGACCTTATTTCTCAAATTAGCATACAAATTTAATTTTATGTCGGCACAGAGCATATCTACAAGTGATTTGTTACATGTAACATGATTTCAATGTCAGTAAGTTTTTGTGTTTGAATTGGTAATTATCCGAGTGACCTTTGACCTGTGCTCCAAACATTTTCATAGAATTTTCTTTTATCTACAGTACTCTTTCTAACATTAAGTCTGACATTTTTTTGTGAGATAAAAAATAAACTACAATAATTTGACCTGTTGACCTTTGACCCCATGACCAAATTCTATAATCAGGTCATCTACTTCACTGAACGCATACCAGTATTAATTATCATGTCATCCTTCATTCTTGAAATATCTTGAGAATAATATATTTTTTGCATATTAATTAGCTGTGACCTTTGACCTTTGACCTCATGGCCCCAAAATGTATCAGATAATCCATACCTCTGAATACATGTCTTGTACAAAGTTTGAACAGAATCCATCCAACGATTCTTGAGATATTGCAAAAAAAAAGTAGGTTGCGTCACGCTGTTACCCAAAAAGTAACGGCGTGACCAAATTGATATTGCTTAGATTTATTAGTGGTAAAAGATAATGCTGCTATTTAACATCCATAATATAGCTCTATGGGTGAATGAAGAAGAAACAAAAAATAATTTCATTCCCATTCATATTTTTCCAGAAATATTAAAAATACCTGTTTTTAGGGTAACAGCGTGACATATAGATGACTATAAATGAAACAGTCACTGAAGCAGAACAAAGAGCGAAAATGCCGAAATAGATATTTATCTGATAAATTGAAGTAATGTTCTTACCAACACTGAAAGAAAATGTTATGAAAACCGATTTTTGCAGCTCTTTTAAGCTTAATATTTACAAGTATATTTTGTGAAAATAATTGAAAATTAATTTATGCTAATTAATTCCTATGAAATAATAGTTTACGGCAAATTTCTTTTTGAACAAAATGCATTTCTGAATAGTTTGATCTTTAAGCTTTAATTTGATACCAAATATGTTATGATTCGACGAATTTGAAAAATGGGTGCTTATGTCAATGTTTGCTTGGAGTTGCCCCACAGTTTTTCAGTTGTTCAAGCCTCCTTTTGTACCAAAGCAATATACAACTAAATACCTTATAATTTGAGTAGGTAAATTTTGAACATTATAGAAATTCATGTTCGGGTACGAAGCGAGGTAACATACGGGTCTTAAACGAATTCATTTGTACAGGATTTTAAAGAAATATTTTGTTTTCGCTATTGGTTGGTAGGCCGTGTTTGTCAGGAAAGGCAAATGTGGATCAAACTAATTTATGCTTACTTTCCCGTAGAGCTATACTCGATATATAATAAAATCCTGTGCATTTATATGTACTACAATGACGATGGAATATAAATAATTGCAGAAATCATAAATCAAACATGTACATTTTAGATGTGTTGTTAGCCCACGGTCGCGCACGTGTTATATGAATGCCACTTCCGTTATCTCACTTCGTACCTGAAAGCGCTTACCCAAATTCATATGGGATCTATTTGTAAATTATGAAAAAATCATTTTTATATTTCTTTTCACTGGCATTCTAAAACAAAGTTACTCATGAAATAAAACGAGACAAGACAGATAATTTAATAAGCAGTGTAGTGCCAGAAAAGTATCTTGTTATTTAGGATTTTGTTATATCAGAGCCCTTTCTAACAAAGTTTCACCATAATAAAGTCAAAGGCAGATACATTTTCCAAACATCATGTAAAATTGAAAATGTGGACTTAAAATTTAAATTTAAGTTGGTTGGCCTTGGGCTTGGTTACCTGCTCGAACTCGCCATGAACAGGAGCTCCGGAAGTAGGAATGCAGGATAGGCTGTTCAAGAAAATTGTACAAATTCATGGGTATGAAAGAAACATGAACATAATGAAAACTAATCATCTGATATACACAGCCATTTCAACTCTCAAAAAGTTTTATAAAATATTTTATCAACTTTGCACTTTTAAAACAGCAATATTATAGTTAGGCCCACCCCTACAAGACAAGGGGTTAACAGCATGCTGCATTAACCCCTTACTCCATTGCCTTGAAAAAAGCCTGATAGTCAGCTGCCTTCATTGTCCAAGTAAACAATGGGGAATTCCCCTGTCTACCTAGCCTTAAAACTAGATGTTTTTCACACTATTGATCAATTTGATGCTGTGTATGTCTGTATAAATTGCATAATTGCTTTGGCCTTTGTTCAACAAACAATTATAGCATGCCTTCATTGAATCATTGTGTTAATCTGTTCAAAGCTGGTTGTAAAGAATTCCTTAGTCACAAATTGACCTATATTCATTGTTATATACTTTGGAACGCGATACAAAAGCCACATGTATTGACTATTGTCTTGTCCAGACACCTATTGAAATGCTGCACCCCTGCAAATAGTACGAGTCAGAGTACTTTGCAGAACCCATTGTCAGTTAGGTCATTCAGACACTAATCTCTGAAATAATCCCTTCAGCCTTTTGATAATACTGGCTGGCAGACAAGCCTAAACATGTAAACAACTGTTCTAAAAATGGGGTTGAGGGCTGCACAGTCAGAAAGCTCAAGCTCAGATTGGAGCTTCAAGTCATAGATCAAATAATTTAAAAACTGGAATTTAAAGTGATTCTGACATTGGAAAGCTCATGTAAGTTTTAAATTATATTCAATTCTAACCCCCTGTTATGTTAAGTTTGATTAATTGGTGAGATTTTAGCTAGAAATGATTTTATGATTTTTGCCAGTCTCACAAATTTGTTTACTGCAGCCTGCCTATGAGAGTGACCCTAGGGTGAGTTAGGCCCACATCTACAACGTATTGTAAATGGTCCTGATATAAACACATTTACATATTATTATTACAATGTTTCCAAATTGGGCATTAGTCTTACCTTTAGAATTGGCATTTCGATACAACAAATGTGTGGAATTCACATTACTTTTTTTTGTTTGGGGGGTGGGGGAAATCGCTACAAAGGTCAAAGTACAAAGTACTACTACTACTACTACTAGTATCAAAAAGTAACTTGTGCTGTCACTGTGTCAGCTGTGACTGTGTTAACTCTAGAGAACGCCAGCGCGATGCGCTGGCGTTCTAGACCCACCTAATACTGCCCCCAAATTATAAATTTTGTGTGCACGATAATTGTGCTTAAAATGATACGGTACTTACCACTGATGATAGCACACATATGTGATACAACTTTGCAGTGGATAAAAATGATTATTTTTTGCTCCATTCCGCATCAAAATGAGTGATTTATGCACCTCCTCAACTTCTCTCTGTGTGGTAGCGCGACTCCGAACAGATTTTGAACGAAAGATGATCGCGATGCGATGAACGGCGAACGGCGCTTGCGATATCGATACACATGAATATTAGTTACCACGCATGCGCATCGCGATCATCTTTCATTCAAAATCTGTTCGGAGTCGCGCTACGACACGGAGAGAAGTCGAGGAGGTGCATAAATCACTCATTTTGATTCGGAATGGAGCGAAAAATCATAATTTTTATCCACCGCAAAGTTGTATCACATATTTGTGCTCTAATCGGTGGTAAGTACCGTATCATACGTATCATTTGAAGCACAATTATCGTGCACACAAAATTTATAATTTGGGGGCAGTATTAGATGGGTCTAGAAGTAGAACAGCACTCACCAGCGCTTTGCGCTGGCGTTCTCTAGACTAGATAAAAGAGTAGAGTTATGATGACTGGCAGTGTCACTGTCTGTGGCTAGTAGTGGAACTCTGCAACTGGAATTGGAAATAAATACATCAAACTTTGCGTTATTTGTGAATAACAGTACTAGCGCGTGACTTAACAATTCAACTCACTTATCACTAATTAATCATAATACTGAATAAACTAATTAAACAATGTGAATACATGTAGGCTATTTCATTATTTGATTAATTTCTAAGTGAACTATTTCCTAAGTGAACTATTTCCTAACATGATTTTGCTGGCGTGGGACTGGGCTAACTTGCAATTACAATTGCAACAGACAACTGCCAGAGCCATGGGTCTCACACTAAATATATTATTATCAGAAACTAAACATATAAATATCATACCTTTGACGATGCCATTTTAATATGGTAAATCTGCTTTCTGGTCAAAATTATGGATAGATTTCAACTGCAAATCACAGCGAAGACGACGCACTTTAAAAACTGGCAATATACTGACGCAAGCTGGCGCTAGACTTGTTTTGTCACTTGTCACACGTCGCGGTATTACGGTAATACGGTCAGCGCGCGATGATCAGATAACCGAGGCCGAGCACGATTTGAGACTACACAATAACAAATAATTGCTGGTATGCCATCTAATTTTTTAATCCAGATATCAAAAATGCAAAAGTATACCGACAACCCCCCCCCCCCCCCCCCCCAAAAAAAAAAAAAAAAAAAAAAAAAAAAAAAACAGATCACCACCACCAACAACAAAATCATCACCCCAGGCCAGGGGCGCCCAGGACGAAATTCCAGTTAAAATTTTAATTGGTACCCATTGAATTCAATGGGTACCCATTAAAGCCAATGGGTACCCATTGGTACCCATTGAAACTGAATTCAATTGGTAATTTTCAATTGGTAATCCTGATTACCAATTGAATTCAATTGGTAATATAGTCAACTGGGATTTTCACCCTGGGCGTCGATCTGTCCGGAAAACACACTTACATTGGTGGGGCGAGCTATTGTTCACAAACAATGCTCGCCCCCCCCCCCCCCCCCCCCAATGCATTGTGTTTTCCGAACTTGAGATCGACGCCCCTGCCCCAGGCCTCCCCCCCCCCCCCCCCCCCCAACCAGCCCACCACCAGGCACTACCTAATATAACCTTCAGCCCCGTATCGTGACCATGCCACCATCACCACCAATGACCACCACCAAACTTTCAGTGGTGGGTTTCTAACATTGTTGGCCTTTTTATTCAATCCACATTGATACCATTGGGATAAATTCCGGCTTCACTATCCAGATCACAGGAATCAAATCAGTTTACTCAGCAGGAGTGGAGTCCCATGAGGACTTTTACCAAACTATCATCCTTCCCATCTTCACAGCATAGCTATTGGCCTAGATGCCCAAGTACCACTGCAACGATTTTTTCAAGTTGCCCAAAAAATGCAATTATTTTGACCAGCAAATTTGTGATTTTGCTCAAAATTTAGCAGTTTCAGCCCAATTAATTAAAGATCCCTTTTTTATCATTAGTAATTGGAAAGTGGAATCAAGGAGTGGGCATTGGTTCTTTAATATACTTCGCATACAATCATTTAAATCTGGAGAGAAGTGAGTGATGGCTAGTTTACAGCAGAATTTAGAAGTCTGCTCCTTCCTGAATTTAATATGAGCAGATGTCACCGGACAGTGGTCCACTGAGGGAAATCAATGTAGCACAGTCAAACAGACTAGATTAGTATTGTCATGAAGTCGTTGGAATCAAATATTGCTGCCCGATTTTCTACTCATTATTTGAAATTTAATCATATATTTTAAGATAAGGATACTAGACAGCTGGAATTATTTTCATTAACAAAAACATTATAAAAAATCTCAGGACTAATCTACCTCATATACAAATGCAATGATACTTGATAGCATTAGTAATAGGAATAATTAGGAATTCGAGATTTCTTTTTTTCTGCCAGGAAGGTTGGGGAAGCTCACCAGGGGTGCTTTCTTTGTTTTGTTTTGTAAATTCACTGTTCAATTTGTTACCTAACATTGCACTCTGTATGAAATGCCGAATAAATTAATAATAATAATAATAATATCATGGTAGATTCATGCAGAGGGCGCACTTCGTAAACTTTGGCACAGCTTATATATCCGGATACTGAATCATTCGGATCCGGACGGCATAGATAGCTTCAACCGAGCTGAATTAGGCCGCTGTTCGTCGTAGAAAACTACGTAGAAAACTATAGCGCCGGATGTTGACCGAAGTCAGTATTCGGCGCGACCGAGCCGGGATCGATCGGAACTCGCGCCCGCGGATCGGATCCAATTTCAGTATAATTGCTAGTAGACTTTATCTGCGCCGAGTGAACGTCGAGAGGCAGGAGCATTCTATGAGTATGACTATTGTTCCACATTTTGCAATATTGTATCAACAATATTAGTTACATGGATATTATCCTGTTTGCATTATCTCACTGTTAGTTGGGCTAACTGAAGCCTGAAAACCTAGTTGCTTTTTAAAGACACCACTAGTCTACCAGGTTCTGCTGAATGTGAATCGGAACTGTCTTTGAAGACTTTGACTTTGCTGCTGAGCCCGAGAAACCTCTCTCTATTCAGATCAGAAACACAAGCGACGCCCGCAGCATAGGCGGTCGCCGCGACGCGACCCCGCCGGTGTGGTGGTAAGATATTTTGCATCGCTTTGCCTTTGTCATGTCAGTTTGTCTGCATTCATTAAAAGAAGACCTTATTGGACAAATGCACGACTTTGATAATTCAAATCATGATTTTAGAAAACCATTCCATACAAATAAATCATTTGAAAACTTTCTTTTCCCATATTTGATTTTAAAAAACATAAATAATCAACAAGTAAAACTTGATTTCTTCTTTAACTTCAAGTGAGCCCCCCCCCCCCCCTCCTCTGTACGACAACGCTACGTTACGTCTGTTCTACGTTACGTCTGTTCTGACGTCTGTATCATTTGTACTGTATGATTGAGTGACCCCCGCAACGGCACCAAAACATCTCCGACAGTTTAAGACTTAAAAATCATTCAAATTTCTTGAAATTGTACTCACATATTGAGAAAATAGTGCAGATTCCGATGCGATGATCAGATTTGCGATATATTAATTATATTTTGAGATATCGCCTTCGAACGCGCGCGTTGTTTTTTGGCTTCACGAGTTCGAAGTGTTTTTAATACCGGCACCCCCTCAACCCTCATTGACAATGCACGCAACTCAAAATTTCTTGTGCGATGTTGGTATTATTTATCGTATTTACTTGTATTACTCGTAGCGGACGATCTACGCATTATTTCTCCTCAAAATTTCGACCAGTTCAGTTTCTAATGGTAGCGCGCATCATCTCATGCGCGATTTGTTACAACACGCGCAAAAACAAATATTACGCGGGGTGCCGATATTAAAAACAGTGCCGATGTGTAGTACACCTACCATATCATGTATGTACAGTATGATGCTAATTTTATTGGCATCATTTCACAAATTTACTCGTAGCGGACGTTCTACGCATTATTTCTCCTCAAAATTTCGACCAGTTTAGTTTTTAAGGGTAGCGCGCATCATCACATGCGCGATTTTTCACAACACGCGCAAAAACAAATATTACGCGGTGTGCTGATATTAAAAACAGTGCCGATGTGTAGTACACCTACCATACATGTATGGCACGCGCAGGGATTGTGCGTCCACGTTACTCGGGGATCATCCGTCCGGCCACATCTACACTGTAAGATGGTTCTGTATATATACATACAGTAACCATTTACCTTACACTAGTGCTTATCGTGGTCGAAGCTACCTTTCTGATTTTTCCCTCTCACATACCTTCTCTTTCTCACTTCTTTTGCGCTCCAGCTATGCATAGTGCAACATTTTATCATTTTTTATTATACAAATTTTAATAAAAATACGTTCTGCTATGCTCACCAAATCTGCATTTTCAGCGGGAAAATTTTGTGAGTCCGTCTTCCTTCGGGAATTGGCAGGAAAAGGCCGACTGTACACGCGCCAGCTATGGCTGGCTATGGCATAACATGTAAACATGAAAGTTTGTTCAACTAGTCTTTTACAAGGCGTAATCATTTAGTCACATGAATGTATGTTGGTAGCAGAGCGTGATGACATTGGTTCACATAATTACGGCGTTAATAGTCAACGTCTTGATGGAAGATCAACATCCGATCTCGAATGGTCGACACTCGAAGAGAGTGCACAGTAGCAGCGTCACGTAACTAAACATCGCTATGCAATGCATTGTGTCGCATGTACGTAATTGCAGCGTAGAGAGCGCACTCGGACACGAACCAGAAAAAAACCGAGTCGCCATTACAACACAGTCAGCATGCTAGAAACGGGCATTCACGTCGACGTTAACGTGAAATTTTCTAAATTTACACATTTTGGACAAGAATTTTTATTTTGAAAGTTCCATCTGGAGGGAAATGGTGAGTTAATGCATAAAACAAATATATTAGCGCCTGATTGTGATCGATAATGGTGATGATGCTGCTTACTGAAGTAGCATGATTTTGTGTAAGATGTGGTGCATGTCAACAGCACGTTCGAACACGTAAGTGAATGGCGATGAGTGTATGTGTGCGTCCGGCCATGGCCGCATATCACATGCATAAACACTGCAGTGCGATCGAGTGAATGTACGTAAGTAGTTAGTCTTGTTCGCAGCCAGATTTGGAATTGACGTCAACAAGTACAGAACGACCCAATCTAGTTAGTACTAGTAAGTAAAACCACAGGTGTCATAGGCAGGCTGCCGTAAATAACTTTGTGGCACTGACACAAATCATAAAAACATTTCTAGCTAAAATCTCGCCAATCAATCAAACTTAACATGACAGGGGGTTAGAATTGAATATAATTTCAAACTTACATGAGCTTTCCAATGTCAGAAGCACTTTAAATTCAAGTTTTTAAATATCTGATCTATGACTTGAAGCACCAATCCTTGCATGAGCTTTCTGGCTGTGCAGCACCCAACCACAAGTTTAGAACAGTTATTTACATGTTTAGGCTTGCCTGCCAGCCATTATTATCAAAAGGCTGAAAGGATTATTTAAGAGATTAGTGTCTGAATGACCTTACTGACAATGGGTTCTGCAACTGTGAATCAGCTATCAGACTTTCCAGTCAGACAATAGCTTTTATATTACATTCCAGTCACAAAGAGTCAAAAGCAAAGAATGCACCTGCAGGGCAATGTGACTTCTCTCTTTTAAACCAGTATTGTCTGGAGCTAAATAGAAGATTGAAAAGACACAATGTCAAAGGCATGCTATCTTATTCGTAGGCAGCCATAACAATTTAATAACATCAATGGTTAAGAAGCACATTGTTAAATTTGTATGAAAAGACTATTTTGAGGCTAGGTAGAAAGGGAATCCCCATCAATTAAACTTGGACATTGAGGGCAGCCTTGAATTTTCTCTTTGCATGGTAAAGGAGTAAGGGGTTAATGCAGCATTATGCATTCAACCCCTTGACTTGTAGGGGTGCTCATAGACCCCTTTTTATGGAGCACACGAACAACATAAACAGACACAAAACGTGAGAGAAAGTAATTTACCTTGTTTTCTTCGCAATTCTTAGTTAATCAATTGACCTAACAAACAAGATTCCTTTACTTAAAAAAATGGACCAGTTTGTTCGGGCCAAGAAATCGAATTTGCGTTTACACCCTTGTCCGAGCTTTGGCGTATTCAAGTTCGATGTATACGGCACAGCAGTTCACAATGTGTAATTGTGCACTTACAACAGAGTACAAAGGTCATGCGTGTACGTAAAGCGAGCACAATCATAGATTGCTTCAATGACGTCTCAACATCCGAGCAGATTCATGAGTTCATTAGCATGTAAACTAGTGCCGAGTCAAATACACAAAAACAGGTACTTTTGAAAAACAAATGCAGACTTTATTGGAGGTTATGGTTACATTTGAAATTTGTGTGGAGATCAACCTTTGAGGGTATACAGAACAATATATAATATTTTTTTATTTTATTTGTCAATAAAGTCTTCTTTTAATCTGTTGCATGTGTATGATTCCTTTCTGATCTTATTCCAATATCCAAATAATGTTATGTTGTAAATCAAGTTTTTTTTCCTGTTATGCCTGTAATTTTGTATTGGTTGTAACACTAACATATAAGCGGGGGCTGAGGGCGACTTTGCCCCCTAATTTTCAAAATGGCCCCTTGAAATCAGTAGGTAGCCCCTAAAATTACCATTAGGGTATTATGTGAAATATTTTGTGAATTCCATCAGATTTTAAAAGTAGCCCCCTAAAATTAAAATTAATTCTTTCCTGTGACAGTAATAACAGTAACACTAACAGTGTCGGTCATTGTCGGTGACTGTAAGTATTAACTCAAATTCAATAATAAATCATCATTGTGATGGTTATTAAATTTACATGTAAGCGATCCCAGGTCCAGGCATTAATTAATAATTAATATGATTATGAATAACTTTGTCCAATTTCAACGAAAAAATTCACTTGGAGATAGTATCACACTTCTCTTGTTTGAATGTTAGTAACAGAAGAATGAAATCTGTTTTGATTTTTCAAATGAAATGTCTCCCCAATTTAATTATTGAGATTTGTAAGATCAAGTTGAAAAGCAATCCGGAACTCTTTTTCTTATTCTTCATCTTCCTTGGTAGCGACCACAATCAATTTGCTGATTATTCTGTCACTTGTAGTCAGAAGTATCAAAATGTGTACATCAATTGTTCATAGTATCAAATGATTGAGGATAAACTGTGACATCAATTTTACTATACATGTATTTTTCACTAGGTCAACGTTCTTATTTTTGATGAAAATATGACATATTATTCAAAAGAATCTCAGGCATACTCTTACTGTACATCTACCCCGTCCATTTACTTACGTTAATTTTGTTAGGGGAACCTAAAATCACACTCCCTTAGACTGTGTGAAGACTGAAGAGGTGGACCTAAACCACAATTAGTCAGAATCTTAACATTATTGTATGGTTGAATTATTCTTATTTGTAGAAGGTTTCACAGCAAGAACTTATCACCAAGGCTAAAATAATTGTGTATGAATACATTTATTTATTGCTTTCAGAATCAGAATTCATATTTTGTGATTGTCATTTGATATATTATTTTTTGTTTTTTTGTTTGTTTGATATTTCTAGATTGTAGTTGACACGAGGGACAACCACGATGCTGTCTGCAGGGAGTTCTAGAATGGATCCAGGAGGAGGGGGAGGAGGAGGAGGAGGTGGAGGAGGGGCTGCAGTAGAACTTCACAGGGAACTAGCCATGACACCTGCGGCTGGGCAACAGAAAAAATCATCGCATGACAAGTTAGGGTAAGTTTTCTCTACTTTAACAAAAAATTCAAATTATGATATGCTGTATAGTGAACAATAGCCCATAAGGCATACAGGCAATATAGGCAATACAAGTAATGCACTATGATACAAGACATCCTCAAGGGCCAATCTATGGTTAAGAATATTAGATGATATTATGCCAACTGCAGATGGTGCAGAACTTACTTAGTATAGTTTGTAGAATCAAGACAGTTTCTAAGCTTAGTATGGATTAGGAACAGCACTTGAATAACAATAACAAAGAGTGTTCAAAATAACTTGCCATGACACCCGTAGCTGGGTACCAAATAAGTCATATCATGACAAGTTAGGGTAAGTTTTCTCTACACGTCCTGTAGAATGTTTGGCTTCATCTTGATTGCATATCTTGTAATGGAGGCATTCACTACCAAATATTGCCCATAGTACCAATAGTACTAATTTGAGCACAATTTTGCATGCATGCAAGCCTCCACATATGACTCTAAACTGTTTTTTGTTTGTGTGTGTGTGTGTGTTTACAATTTATGTGTGACTGGCCCGGTCAGTTCAGTTCAGTGCAATAATTTTCTTTTAATTTTTGGTGGCCTGAAACACAAATTACCTGGCTTCAATTGTTTAAATTTATTTGAAATAAACTTTATGCAAACTCAAAAATCTCACTGTCTTTATTGACACAAATGTATTGTAGATTACATGGTCTCATTGACCCATTCTGCCATTGTCATTTTACAAATCTAGTTGCCTTATCAGGTTACCAAAATTTAATGTTAATACATATTTCTAGGCCAGAAGTAATATTGTACTGGCCTCTGACTAGTGGCCCAGTTTTAGTGTAGAGCCTTGACTAAAAATGCAAATTGACCACACAGGACCATCAAACTTTACATAATTATTTATAGATGAAATGGCGACATCCATATTGGTTTGATCATCTGTGTGCAGTTACAGTGTATTTCCCTTTCAATGTATGCTGCTTCATTGGGAGATGTTGTGTGCAGGGAAGAAAACAAAATATTATTTCTTGGAGCTACTTTTCAAACTTAGTTCCATGAAAGTAGCATTGTGATTCATGTAAAACATTGAACTCTATGTTAATTGAAAGGGGATCTTTGATGATTTCAGGTCTTTTTTGTGTGATGTTGGGTCTTTTTTTTCTTCATTGATAATGATAAGGGGGGGGGGGGGGGGACTGGGCAAAACCCCCTAAACCCCTTGTATCTTAGTTCACTGGTTGTGTGGTCTCTATCATTGCTGGTGTATGTTTAGCACAGTCCTGCTGTGACCACTCCGTGACCTTACCAGGAAATAATTTTCCCTTGCAAATCTGCAGACTGTGTGTAGCCAGTTATTCACATTGCATCGCATACTGTAAACCTGAAACTCGATTTTGCATTCACTTGCTTGAATTTGCTTAAAAATAAGTTTTGCACTTTGCCGTATTTGAAGTAACTGACACAGTATTTAATGTACCAGAACATTCAATGGGAAGATTAATTTCAGTAGGTAGTATCCAGTACAGATAAATGTTCATATATGTGACCTTACTCCACCAAACGACCAATAAGTCAGGGGAAAAATATTTTGCTGATTTCACCTTTAAAATGGTATGTAATTTGTCATATTCGGACTAAGCAAACCCTCTCAAAATGAGCGCTGAAGCAGTTTGAAAGTTGGGGAGAAAACAGGCCGTTTCAAAAATCGGCGTCCATTCTAGCGCTGTAATTTGATAATTTTTATTCAATGAAAAATCATATCTAAACATGATTTATGACACTCAAAATTTCACAGAAGGTAGAATTATTATTATTATCATACCATTTCATTATTTAGGAAATATCTAAATCCTGACTACTAGTATTTGCCTTTTTTAGCTATTAGAAACTACCACTGCAACATAACCATCGTTTTTTGGTGTAAGGTCATGAAATTGTATAAAAACATGATTGTGTATTGTTATTAAATTTTAAAACAAAATTGCTGTAATATTCTATTTCTAATTTCTATATTACTTAGTATTTGAACATCGAAAGACTAAATTCGGTTGGTAGTATGTTCCAGTATATATCTGAATTTTAAAAATGTATGATAAGTTCTGCATCAATGGATGCAAATATAAAATTGTATCACCACTCAGTAGTACTGGCCTAGCTATGACATGTATCAATATATGACATGCCATTGTATGGGCATTTGTGTTTTGTTTGGGTAAATAATCAATTATTTACCACTTCCTCACGCATAGCCTATTCAACTGTTAATAGCCCTTATCAGATGGACTTCTGAAAGAGCTTGTGTCTACATGATCTTTGTATACATGTGTTATGATCATTAGTGAAGTGGTCCACATATATTTCACATTTTAGTGAGCAATCACAAAAGTAGAATTCAAGTTATACAAAAATAAAACTAGGTCAATTTAATAAAAAAGAAAGGTCAATTTGTTACAGTTTAGTATATTACTTATTAGTAAAATACAAAACTTTAAGGTGCAACATACATGATACAGTAGTACCTTTTATATTGCGAAAATACCACCTCAAAACAATTCTCCATGTACACAGAGTATGTACAAATTTGTTATACATGTGATTGTACATGTAGGTAGAAACTGTAGACAATCATGGAAATGTGTGGGTAGTATGGGTAGAAGGGAGGCTAGGGTGCCATTGTTTAGTTGTCCGTCATTGATCTGGTTTTCATCCTACCTGTGGACCTACACTGTACTTTCAGTATAACTCCACTGAATGACCCGCGGTGACCCTGTGGTGAAGGTTAAGGGGGGTCATCCAACCAAGTACATTGTGAGCATAATTATTGCAGACTGAGAATGAATGAGTGATGTGGGCAATATCAAGCATATTATTGTCCTCCTAATGGGATATTGTGTGATTTATGTCTAGTGGCTTTGGCTAAAGTTGTGTTCAAAGTTGATTTGTAGGGATCATTATGCCAGTTACGAGTGCCTTGTTAGGAAATACCAGACCAGGGCCCCCATTGTAGAAAGAGATACAATTACAATCGATTCTAAGTTACAATTTGCGCATTTCAACCAATCAGATTTGCGCATTTAATCACATGGTATAACTTACAATTAATTGCAACCTTACATTCGATTGCATCTCTTTCTGCAACCTTGATTTTTATACTAGAGTTGTGTATTTTTTTTAATACATCAATTAGATCTGCTGTAAAAATTATTTTTAGAAGATTTAAATGAATTGAATTGAATTGGTTTATAGAGCACAATATGATTATTAAAACAACTTCTAAAGGCCTGATATTAAATTTACAAAAGAAATATACAAATATTAAAGGTAACATTGAGTATTGGTCAAACTTAACTTAAATAGTAACCAAAACCTGCACGATTACGGTACAAACTAATAGTTATAACTTCACCATGCTCGAAAAGTATACACAATTACAAACGACAAAGTAAAACCCCTGTTATCATTAAAAAAGAGCCGTTACAACTCAAGAGTCAAATTAACTCTAGTGGAGAGAAGTCGAGGAGGCGCATAAATCACTGATTTTTAGCGGAATGGAGGGAAAATCATAATTTTAATCCACCCGATAGTTGGATCACATAATGGAGAGTGAATTGGTGGTAAGTACCGTATCATATGTATAGTTTTAAGTGCAAGTTAGCGTGCTTACAAATATTAATTTTCAGTCCCGTATTAAGAGGACCTAGAACGCTTGCGCCTCGCGCTAGCGTTCTCTAAAAAGTGATGTCCGGACGTCAATCACTTTTATATAATATTTTGAAAGCAAATTTCACAACAATTAGAGCATTTGAATGGGAATTATTATTATTTCCCATGTTTTTTTCGATGATCTTTCATATGGAATTGAAATCAACCAAATCCGTTACAATTAATTCTGGGGGGGCACTTCGGAAAATACCAATACTCAACGCTCCCTTTAATAACATCCAACATTCAAAGAAATTACAGTTATGACGGAAAAGATGTGATACGAAGCGTGATGTTGAATATATTTTTGATAATATAAAATAGAGAATATCAAGCTTCAGCTTTAAAAATCGTTTTCACCTACATACACTAAATGTTAAAAGAAATCAATGGTTAAAATATGATAACATGGAAAGAAACATGTGGCATTCAATACTGAATAAGATGTTCTCCTTCTGTTAAATGTGTCAGGTTGAAATTCAGGTTGCTTGATTGGGCCACCAAAATATGACTTTTCACAAATTTTGGTGGTCCACTACTGGCCCCAGGCCATAGGGCCAGTGTTTATAGCCCTGCACATAGATATTACAGCAGGAGTCGGCAATCCTACCATCTGTTCCAATTGTGTAGCCAGAAGAACCAATACATCTATTGTGCCTAGCAATTGATTTCCTTGCATTTACAGTACTTTGGGAGATGCAGTGTAATAACTCCACTATCTCTGTACAGCATGTACACATATATGGGGCTTCAGAAATTGATATGAATTGAAAAATTGTTCAGACTTGACAGGCCACAATTGAATGCCGCAATTTGGAGGAATGGAATTGAAGTATCTCCATTTGACCGGTCTTTTACTGATATCAGTTTTGCTTATTTTCATCGCCTGAGGGGGTGGAGATGGATTTAAGAAAGAGGATGTATTGGCTGTTGAATACATTTACACAATTAATTTGTTATGTCATGCAGTTTTACATTTTTCTGGACATGTATTGCACACTGTACATGTACATGTGTATGTAAAATGTGCACATGTATGTCAACATCTGCTTGTGGTTTGAATGGGATCAGGGTCATTATGTGTAAATATGTTGGTTGAATGCATGATAATTGTTTGTATTTGGTCTTGTGTTGGTACGTTGGTACAAACAAATAACATGCTGGTACTGAGGTGGTTGTTCAATTCTAGTATTTCTAACAGATAGTCTTGATTATAATCAGGTTACTGTTATTATAATTTGTGTAATATATATGTCTGGTAAAGATACATAAATCATGTTATAAATTAATTCAAGTATTATTATTGTATTTTGGATAAGTACTACCAATAATCAACATATCAACCTTTCATAATTGAATCGATTGAGACTGCATAAAGGTTAAATTTTTAAGGCTAATTTTGCCTTACTCTATGAATGATATAAAGCAATATAAGAAAACAAAGGAAAGTGCATCAGATTAGGCATGCCAGTTCAGGGATCGACAGTACAGGTAGTTATTTTGTCTGAATCAACCAAACTCAGAATTTGTGAATGTTTAGTGCCATGGTTCTTTCATGCCAGGTTATTTTCCTCTTAATGTATATTACTAATAGAGTATGAAAACAGCTTTGGCAATAATTGTGTCATGTTTCTCTTTGTTATTGAGTTTTATGAATGATTTTGTTGGAACAAATCCTGGGGATCATTTCAATTGTGGACAACAGAAATACACATTTTATCACCCCTTTGTCAGTTTTTGCATAATACTAGTAATCCATTTATTTTATATTTTTCTCCAAAAGTAACATTTGAGACTCAGTCACATACCTGTATTCAAGGTTGTATTCTTGTGAATGATGTGGTATTTTCATACAAGAAATAACAATGTTTACCTAGTGAAAAAAGTAAAAATGTATGTTAGATTGTATCCCTTATCGTGTGAAGTAACAGAATTTTGATACTATGGACGATTGAGTATCCACATTAAGATACTCTTTGACAACTATTGGGAAGCGTTCCGGAACACTTTGCAATTCAATCTTAAATAGAACATAATTAGGGAGATATTTGAAAAATAAAAGTTCATTTCATTTTTCTGTTAATATTTAAGCTGAACTACAAGGTACATGAGAAGTGTGAAACTCCAAATGATCTTGGTTGAATTTGAATTTGACAAAGTTAATGTATCACACTAAAGACATGGTTTATTGTACGTTAATTCCTTCTTGGTGAGTTGCTTGTCAGGTTCATGATCATATGGATTAAGTCACTGGGTGAATCATGACTTAAATGTAGATTTGGTTGAGGGCGAGAGGGGGGGAATCCGAATGAGCCATCATTTCACTTCTAATCATTATAAACTATGTAATGACTCATCCCTTTAAAAAACCTGTTGTGCATACATGTGTGTGTGTCTGTGTGAATGCATGCATGAATACTGTTGACTCATACTCCGAGCAGAGAGGTGGGGGGACAGTTACTGTCTTGCACGCTGCATTGGTAATGCTGTCCACCCCCAGCCCTAGGCGTGTAGTTACTGGTGTAGCTCATCATTAGGTATGCATCAATTGAGAACCAAACTCCTTTTGTGTAACTGGGGCAGACTGGGAATAGGATTTAGACATTTCAGCATTAAATCTGCCGATGGTTGGTTGTAATGGTTTCCCTAGCGCCGGTAGGGAGAACTTGGTTTAAAGATATTGTCTTTACTGACTTGTGCAAAAACATTACTTAGTTGGGCGAGCCATATGTATACAGTATATTGTTCTTGTTGTTGAGAAAGAGAAGATTGCTAGGTCACTTTTTGTGATTCAGAGATAATTATTGAGTTGAGTTGGGAGCCTTATATAGAAAACAAATTAAACCTCTCTTTTATTTATGATGATTATTACTCAAATTATGAGGAAAAAAAGTATGATCTAAACATTTGACATCACAGAGAGAATGCACCAACCTACCAGATGCACAAATTAGCCAAAAAGCGACTTAACCATTCTCTCCTGACAATATCAGTGACATTTTAGCTTTCCTTGCAGAATAGTGAGAAAATGTCATGGTAAATATATTTTGGCTAAGATATAAACAAAAATACAACAAAAAGAAAATATAATGACAGCGTTGGATCAAATTACATTAAAACAAATTTTTTTTTTTAATCATTTTGAATTAAAATTGTAGAATGTTGCTGTATTCTCAAATAGTTCAACTTCAAGTCAATTTAAATGTTGATAACAAATTAGAAAAAAAATACAACCATGTGTGTCATCATGCCAGTGTGAGATTTGATACTGAAAGTAACTGATTGTGTAACTTTGACTAGTCCAGAGCAGTGTTGAGATACATGTATGCAATGCATAAATGCAATGAAATGACTGACTCCCAATCCCCATAATGTTAATAATGCCTTTGTGAAACAAAGCATCAATTTGAGGTAAAGGTTCCCTGGGGAGAGTCCCAGAGAGAGTCCTGGAGAGGGTGTAGTCTTTTCATCACTCACTTGGGGATCAAGATGAATCAGGCAATTTCACAACTGAATTTAATGGCTGGAAGGAATGTTTACAAAGAAAACAGAGACTGAAACAACTTTCATATATATATCCAAACTTTTGTATAATGTTTTGCATGAATTTCTTTATCAGAGAATTAAAGGGATTTAGTAACTTTGTCCAAATTGGCCAAAACCATTTGGGAAATTTAAATTAGTGGTTCTCTTGGGCCATGCTGTCTTCCTCTACTTATAGGAAACATGATGTAGGATTTGTTTGGTCTAATTCCCCCTTCATCTTTGGAATATATTTATGATATATACGTTAAAACGTGAAAATATCATTGGGATAATTTCAACTACAGGTCAACTATTACAGATTTGCAAACTTATGACAATGAGTCAGTAAATGCAAGTGTGCATAATAGCTATTAATTTTTTTAAAGCAATACAACTTTCACACATTACTCGGTGGATATAGCAGATAAATAATACAGAACGTTTTAACCACACAACACTGTCTACAGTGCTCAGTCTGTGTTTTCTGAGAGATGATAAGCACACATTTGTTTTGAATGCATGTATGCATTTCTGTACGTGTTTCTACATGTATGCCTTTCAGCATTATAGAAATTTATTATCTAGCTAAAGTTGCTAAAGCACCGTTTTGTGTTGATGGCAGGTGATAACTGAGAGCAATGTTTCCTCTCCATCACATTGTCATGCATCCTCCCATGGATGTTGCTACCTTGCTATGTTATGTGCAGGGCCTTCACCTCCTGCATCCCCATGCATTATTGATGGCCCACCACAAGCTTGCAATAAAGGCTGGGAGGGATAGAGCAAACACAATTTAAAGGGATCTAGTAACATTTGTATCATGTGCTAAAACTGACCAAGGGTTGATAAAATGTAATATTGATAAAATTTCTGTTATTCATCTGATATGTCCACTGAGTGATGTGTGGAAATTCCATGGTAAATTAAAGGGGTAGTTTAGTTTTGGTAAGGCTGAATTTTAGAAGCCAAAACCTGCACAGTTACATTATAAACTAATAGTAATAACTCCACCATGCTCGAATGATATACAAAATTACAAACGACTAAGTAAAAAGCCTGTTATCATTCAAAAAGAGCCATTAAAACACAAGAGGGCGCTTTTAAAAAAGGCATTGGTTTCCACCATTTTTCATACAAAATTATGCATGTGATGTTTTATTGATATAATGATTAAATAGCGAGTTCATCAACAACTATTTTAAAAACGCTTTTGAAAATTTTTGAAAAAGTGCAAGCATTTTTTTTTTTTTCTTCTAAAAATCATAATTATTTGGGCCCCAAATAATTATAAGATCGGATATATTTATTGATATTTCAGCCGTTTCTGGGTCGATTTTGACCAAATAAAGTTTATCCTGCCATTAAAATTGTATGTTCTCTCAAATTCGACACTCAGTTTAGCATTACCTCACAAAAAAATTGTGATGTGCAGCGCCCTCTCTACCAAAACTAAACTACCCCTTTAATGTAATTTGACCGAGAAATGAGGTAAAATGCAAAGTGATATTTGCTTACTCATTGCACTAACTTTATACACAGTTGTTATTATTATTATCTAGTGGATAATAAAAAATCAGAACACTTCAATCATAAATATGTGTCTAACAAAAGGAAAATTAGGAAAACCCAAATCGCTTCCAATACAACAAGGTATGAGAGGACCATAAAAGTTCTTAGAAGTAATTTGTGTGGATTTTGACAATGTTACTAGATCCCTTTAAGTGTGTACTGGTACATTACATGGCAGGTACATGGGATATTGAGTGGATGAAATGGTGATTATGTCTGGCTTGGCGCAATCACTGCAAGGTATTCAGTATATTGCATACCCCTTGATCATCAAAGTTTATCATGCAACCTCTATATTATTAGTTGTGAAAGAATGTGTGAAGTATTACATTATACGCTCTTCCGTCATTTGCTCTTTAAAAAACAGCAACTTTTGCTCCATGGCAAAATCTCCATCTACAAATGCTCCAAAGCTCTCCAAGATCTCCATCGAATAAAGCTTCAGCTACAAAAGCTCCAGTGTAAATTGCTCCACCCAAAATTTGATTCCTCGAGCCATAATCTATAATTTAAATTAATTTTGGTCCATTAGGGGACATTATGAAATTTATGTCATTACTTCAGAACATAGACATGTCGATTTTTAAATCAGAAAATTTACCTCATTATCGGCCAAGCAATTGTGAGCAGTTCAATTTTTAGCGGAGCAGACTTGTCTCAGAGATTTTGTAGCTGGAGCATTTTCAGCATTTGTCGCTGAGCAAATATCGCTTTTTTCAGCAAATAGCAAATGCCATAGAACCCATTACATTGCACCTTGCACGTACCGTATTTGTCGGTGTATTACCCGCTCCGATGTATTAACCGCACCCCCAACTTTGGCCATTTTTCCATGAAAAAAAAAAAATTTGATAGTATAATTCTTGATTTTTAGTCTTTAGATGGTCAGCATTTTCTTAGGAAAGGTACCAAAAATAGCTTATCTATCAGAGAAGTTTTGCCTATGAATTTTGTTTTATTTACTGAAGCCTCCGAAGTAAATAAAGAAAATTATCAGGCCTTCTTCACAGCAGAAGAATCTATAACTTCTGTTGAATTTGCCACACGGATCACTACACATGGGACTACATAAAACGTTAGACAACAAAACAAAGATTTCACCAATAAAACAATCAGAACGGAGATTTAAAAAAAACTGTACCTTAATGTTATTCCTTCTTTCTAGTTCAAATTATGTTGAATCTACTCTTGAAAACTGTTTCAGGGGATAAGAAATTACGATCGTTACTTGCGAGTGCATTGTACTGATATATACGATCACGATGTTGTCATGTCAGCTCACATGTTTTGAAGGGTGGATTATTATTTGAGTATTAGAACTCAATAGTTTAGCATAATTTTGATGACATATCGAGTGCTACAGTGTACAACGTACCAATTTCTTATTTAGCACATGCGGAAATCGCACACGTGTGTGCATTCAGCGGCGTGGCCTTTCACCTGAACGAGGGCGCGCCTGTGCTACCCGCAGCGCTAGCATGCACACCGCCAGCGCACACCGGCGCGGGGCGGCGGCTTGGGGTCGCGACGTCGGGAAAGAGAATTCCCGCCTGAGCTAGCTGCTCGGCCAGTCGCGCGGGTGCATGTTAGGATTCGTACTAAGATCGTGAATCTTCCAAGCCGCTTTCGCAGCAACAACGAGCAATATTTAGGAAGAGGTAAAAGAGAAACAAAAGACACTGCATGACTTGTTTTGGGGGGAATATGCTTGTATTTTCCGTGCATCGTATGAGTATGAATGCCTTGCTGAGGTGGACTTTGGTCACTTGTGAATCTTATCTCCGTGTATTAACCGCATCGTAATTAAGGCCCGGCGCTGGCTAGGCAATTTGCGTGTACAATTTTCCTATCTCCGTGTATTGACCGCTCCCCCCATTTTGGAGCTTTTTTTTGGAGAAAAAAGGTGCGGTTAATACACCGACAAATACGGTAATCACTAATTAATGATCAATTAGAAGCAAGTAAAATTTATGTAGTGACATGGAACATTTCTTGAAAGGAAATTAACAAAACTACATGCATGTAATTGTAGATTTAAAATGTCAAGAAAGAAAGGGTTAGAAATAGAGTGAGAGACAGAGAAAGGGAGAAGGGGGGGGGGGATGGGGAGTGGGGGTCAAAGACAAAATGATGGGGAATAGGGAGGAAGAGAGAGATAAGAGGATAAAGGGATGCTGAAGCAAGGCAGGCGGAGACAGGTAGAGAATGCACACACAAGGAATGCGCAATATCTGAGACAGAGGATGATTAATGATATATCCTGCATGGTGCAATGTTGTCTCTCCATGTTTCCATGCTCCCATGTTGCTCAATGCTGTCCAATTGGACTTTTATCTTGCACTGCCAGTTGTCCACCGTAGTGGTTGTCCTCCTGTTGCAAGCCTAAATTCTGAAGTTGTGAGATGATTGTCGAGGGCCCATTTGCAGAAAGAGTTGTAATCGATTGTAGAGTCAGAACATGTGACTAAATGCCCAAATCTGATTGGCTCAATTGTGCATATTTTCTGTCTTAAATTAATTGCAACTTTACAATAAATTTATCGTTACTCTTTCTGCAACAGGGCCCTACCTGGGAAGATTAGGACTTGAAAATACCTATTAGTGGATTTATATTGACATATTATTAGAAATGATAAAATACGGTTGCGACCCTCCTACAGTCAGTCTTGCAACTGCAGACCATCCATTCAACTTTGTGTTTGAACTTTTTGTGCACAAACCAAATTATATTTATTTCATAATTAAGGTGGCCTAATGAAGGCTCCTAGATGAAAATACAAACAATTACAGTAAAAAACAACAAGAGAAATTATAGAATGAGCCTAATACATAGAGTGTCATACTGTGCAGTTTGAAGAAATGAAATAATAATCATTGGGTACATTTGGGACATCGTAGCAGTGTAATATTGATTGGTAGAGGCTCTCTTGTAGGTAGGGTGTTAACACAGCATGTAATAATGTGTCCGCTCATAATGTATGAACCTGAACTTATCCATGTAATGTGTAGGCGCAGTTCATAATAGAAGAATGAAATTAAGATTGTATACTGTGCACGCCACAGTGTATAGTAATACCTGATTTGTCCCACAGGATCTTTTGTTAACACTTGTAAGTTGTAGTCTTGTAGGAAAATGTCAACTGGTGATGGAAATGCCAGAGTAGTACTGTCCTAGTGGCCTACTGGGTATATAAGTAGGTAATAGTTTTTAATAGACTGTGGATGAAATCTGATCATGCAACGTACATTGCCCTAGCTAACAACTGATATGTTCTGTCAAGTGCCCTGTCATGCCCAGAGTTGTGACTTGTAATCATGACATAGGTCAAGGTCTAGAAATTAAGAACAACTGAAGAAAGAAAGAAAATATACTTCATCATAATTTTATATTGCATTGAAAAAGAATGTACTTTCTGAAAAAGCATTGGTTATAATCTATGGGGAAGGAGGAAAAAATTGTAACGAAAGCTCATCAGAAATACTTTTACATTGTATACCCAGCCTTTGTATTCAAATATCAACATTATTGATTATGTGTTATGAAATAACCATTTACAATTACAGGGCTATGTAGAAACATGGACTGTATTTACCATGACAGTACATTACTACCAGTACATGTACCAGCAAGTTGTTTGAGAGAGTTCCTTGTCAGTTCCTACTTCCTTGTGATCACTGATGATATAATAATCAGTATGGCTTTCGTGCTGAGAAACACAGTCTATTTGTTTTCCTTTGAAGCTTGACCCACTGCTTCAGTTGCATAGCTATGGAGGGGGATGGGGGAGGGGGAGGGGGCATGTGCCCTCAATAATTTTTACAAAAACAATGAAATACATTATAAGGGGAAAGTCCTGTATAATGTAAAGAAATGCATAGTGTGCCTCCCCCCCCCATTAATTTGCATGCCCCAAATCAGTCCGTCTATGCTACGCTACACAACTGCCCTGCTTTTACACTGCCTAATGATAGTTTTGCTTCAACACTTTCTGAGCATGTATGTTCCTGTTCTGACCATAAACAAAAAATGGGATGTTTAAATTACATTATGTTGAGTGTTCAGTCATTTTTACAAAGCTTATTTTGGCGTGGTATTAAAAACTAAACTAAAATTTAGATTGGATTTCAACTATATTAAATTGTGTTTGTTAGTATACCGTTTGATATTGCTTCACTGTGGAAAACAATGTTGATTAAAATAAAACAAAGTTTACATGTATAATTCAGGTTCCCACGATCTGCATGTACATCAAAATTGTGTTGACAGTACTTACTAAGACATTTGAATTCTAAGGGTGCCATATTGTATTACAATATTACCTGCATTTTGTTAACTGATACATGTTGTGATGAATTGGTCCTGGTAATCATGCATTTCCTTTCATTGCTGATGACATATTCTGGGCAAAAAATAGAACAAAAGTCTGAGATAATTAATATATGAAATGTTTACTTCTCATGTTATGTGTAAAAGATATGGTAATACTCTTAAAATATTTAATGTCATGGATGATTTGCATCAAACTTTGTTTCCAACATTTTTTTCAAAAACAAAATTGTGTCAGTTGTCATTATATCATGACATGTATGTGGATGACTGGACTTGTTTATTGCAGATATTTGTTGAAATTGGCATGGAAATCCTGTATAGATTCAAAGTCAGAGGAAATGACATGTTACTTCTCTATACAAAATGACCTGCCTAGCACTCCAACCAACTAGCTGACACATTGTTATTTTATGCAAACCGAACCAATGCCAAGTATCTTGTACACGCTTGTAATCAATGTACATGCAATGACCTAGCTCCGGCAGAGAGGAGGGGGGGGGGGGGGGGGGGGGGGGGGGTATAGTGCAAGATGTTTCTCATGGATCAATAAAGGATAGAGAAATGACAAATGGGAATTCTTTAAAACTCCTTCAGAGAATGATAACTGCTCTTGGACTTGGGACCACCGGAACACCCAGTTGAGCATGCGTCTTATCATAGATCTATGAGTCTTAGCTATTAAAGGGATCTAGTAACTTTGTTGACATGTGCAAAAAGTGATGAAAGGTTGATGCAATGTATATCGTTGTTATCTCATATGTCCACAGGGTATTGTGTGAAAATTCAAATGGACATTGCATGGCCAAGTAATGAGTGAAAATGCAAAGTGATATTCTCTAACTCACTGCACTCGCTTTGTACACAGAAGAAAAACTCCGGGAGAGTTTTTCTTATGAAAGGGAAATTTTAAAAAAACCGAAACCGGTCCCATGATTTTATTGTTAATACGAATACAACAAGGTATGAGGGAACCGCTAGAATTAGAATATTATTTTGAGGATTTGGACAATGTTACTAAGTCCCTTTAAACAACAACATAACTTGTCAAATATGTGCTCTGTTATACTAATTTGTTAAAATGTAAAGGGTTGGATCATTCATGGCAGGCAACATGGCAGGCAAAGTTTGTTTGAATTTGGTTTCCAACAAATTTAATTAGCATCACTAAATACACTTGAATATTTTGCCAGAATTTTGTGTCATTTGGCAGTGTTTGGCTTATAACTTACCATGTTTGCATGTTTCACGTGATTGTTTTATGTTGGGGAGGGGTGTCTGTTTGTGTGTCTCTGCGTGGTTATTGATGGAGACCTATTTTGTAGTCCTGAGCGCACATGTAGCTGTCAGGATTAACAAGTTCCGTTGTTGATGGCCTGAAGCAGATGCCGAGAGAGAGCAGCATGTGCTTGTTATGTAGCGAGCCTCAGAGTGAGGGTGAAGAATAACTGCTGCCCCATGGATGCCTATCAGATATCTCAGTCGAAATCAAATCGGGGATACTAGTATGTCTGTGATCTTGTCTCATCAGATAACATGCGCATGTCTACATCATTACATGTAGTATGATGTGTCGGCTAGGCATTTGTGACTCTATCTTTTGATAAGCTAACAATATACATGTATGATGATGCTGTCAGTAGACTGTAATGCCATCGAGCACAAGTCATAATTAGGTCGTCAGTGTTCTCCAAATCAAGTCTCGGGAATTAAACAAAAAAAAAAACGCAGGGAATTTGCTCAGCTGACTGTTTTTCTGGATCTGGAAGGAGGCCCCAAGTACTTGTATAATTTGAGCTTGGTCCACATGGCTAATCAGCGCACTCCCATGTTGCCAGTTGTTCCTGTGTCACTGTGTGGGTTTTTTTTTATTATTCAGAATGTGGCGTGACAAAGTTGATAATTTGTGGTAGGGCCCCTTTGTCTCACGCGCATGTGAAGGTTACTAACCAGTAACCACCATCTGATTGTGACTGGACTGCCGTTGATAGTGACGATAGTGACCACTGCTATAGGCTCTTGAGAGCTATAATACTTTGTAGTCCTGAGCTTTGCATTTCACATGTAGGACAGTGATTGATGGACGTGTATCTTTGCCCTTTTGAACTGGATATTTATGCAGAAATTTGGAACAGATTACACTTGGGATTGTCTGGAATTCTGTACCAAGAAATTATATTAATTTAATTCTTCTTTGGGATGTAAAATATACTCAAGGAAAAGTTATTGTTTCATACTGTGGCTCGTGAAAAATAATGTTTACAAATTACAGCTTTGATATTATGACTTATTTGCAGCAACTGGAATATCATGATGAAATTTTAATTCCTAATAAGTGTTGATTCATGAATAAAATATAGATTGCTTGCTAAGCCATCAGAAGAGACATCCTGAAATGTGCTGGCTCCATTCCCGCATGGAATAATTGTGTACAGGGAAATGAATAATGGATGGAATCTTCAATATTCAAGATGGATGCAGCGTAATTACATACAATTACATTTTCCTGCAATAAGAAGCGATCTGGAAATGAGCTACATGTTGATGCAGTATAATATATCCGAGAATAGTTATGATGGAGTTCATGCTGGAACGAGGACTCCGCAGAAGACCAACCCCTATTTTGAGAGCGTTGCAGACTTTTTGAATGCTTGCTGCACATCATTCATTTTGAGAGCATTACTTTGTAACATAATTATTCAATGCTTGTAGTCTAGCATACTTCATTTCTACCACAGCGATTATTAGTGTTCAGACTTGACTTACTGTAAGAAGCAGTGAAGAATATAATATTTTTGTTTTCAATTAATGAAAACTAGCCAAGATACTGTTGGTGAACAGCACATTGTCTCCTGGGCATATCCATCTTGTGTGATGGAGTTAAGAATGAAAAATGGGACAAGGTCCAGCTAAAAGGTATGAAATCCAGCAACTACTCTTTTTTTCACTGAGGATTGAAAAATTAATTTTGTAATTTAATTGTTCTAAATTTAGATAAAATATCTCGGATTCAATAATCAGAGTCTATGTATTTTATTTGTAGCGGACTGGGTGAGAAGTTGTCTACTTAATACTTCTGGATGTGCCAATGGGGTAACATTTTGATAGTAATGTGTGGGAGCCATATACTGGCATTTTTTGTTCGCTGTTAAGTCCATAATTCTCGGTCACTTCTAGTAGTATATTTCCTATTGGGTATCACTAATAACGGAACTAATCAATGTCATATTAACCACTATCATCTGCTTTGATTGAACACTGGAGGTCCATGTTTTCAAACTATCATATGAAACGTCATTCCATTGGCACTAACATAGGCGGGTTACATGAACACTGACATAGCAGATTAAACAATGGTTACATAACCCGCTTTTGTTAGTTCAAGCTCAGATGCGCTCAGATGAAGTTTCATGGGGTACCGTTTGAAATCATGGTAGCCTCCAATGGTCAGTCAAAACAGTTAATAGTGGTTTCAAAAACATTGTTTATTTCCATTATTAGTGATACCCAATAGGAAATGTACGACTAGAAGTGACACATATTATGCATTTATCAGTAACAGTAAGCAACAATCCCAGCGTTTCGTTTTTCTGTAACTAAGTAAAATGTGGATTAATTTTTATTTTTCAAGACACATTTTTTTTGTGAACCACTTTCCATTGATTATAATATCTAGCTGTCAATGAACAGACACGCTCGTTAAGTTTGTATGCCACTTCCGAGTGACATATGTTGAGCTCATTCAATCGGACTGTTTTTGGCTGAGTGCTCTGTGCGACTGCGTGCACATCATTCATGCACGTAGTCCATCAGTAACGGTGGCCGCTGGCACGAATCCCCTGTTGTCTGTCAAGCATTTCACTTTGCTGCCAGTCTTTGACCTTGGTCCAAGCATTCAAGTACCAGTACATGTACATCATCCCCTATGGTACTTTAAAGGCCCATTCAGGGTTTGAACCCTTTGATAAATAATTTGAAACTTTTTGAACAAAATGAAGATTTTGTTTAACTAGTACCACTACATAACCACCCCCCCCCCCCCCCCCCCCCCCTCTAAAAAAAGAAGAAGGAAGGTTTCACTTATAAACTGCATACTTATGATTGGTCATTTATTATGTTAAGTGCCGCCTAATAGACCGCTTCTGTAATGTATGCAAATAATATGCGTATGACGTCAGACTCCCCGTTGGCAAGCTTAACAATAGTAACTAGGTCCGGCAAGCTCCGGCAAACTTAGCTTGCTGGACCTAGTTACTATTTTTAAGCTTGCCAACGTCATACACATATTATTTGCATTACAGAAGCGGTCTATTGGCTGCAATGCATGTAAGGTACTGGATCAAAATCAGTAACTTGCCAGAGTCAATATTGCTGTGATTTACAACTGTAAAATATTCTCCATGAGAGTCATTACCATTGTTTGTTACACATAACAAACATAACAACTCAAATTACAAGTGTGTACATTCCTCTTATCATAACACATCCATCAATCACTACATAAATGAACACAGGGTGATTTGTCAACAATATATTCATGACATGTTAGTATCTGATATGACTAGTCAGATTTGTCTTTTAGCGGCCATAGTGATACATGATATGCTTTCATGAACTTTATGTGCAAGTATCATCATTGTATGTAACATCGCCGCTTTAATTTGAGGAAATGACAGTTGTTTTACAACCACAATTTGTGTCTCTTCAGTTCTACGTCATTCTGATACTTTTAACCCATTCAGGACTGGTCCCGAGCATACTCGGGCTAAGGTCTATAGAGAATATATGATAGCAAAATCAATCAGTCCTTAACGAGTTAAAACAGGATGCAACAAAGCTTGAAGAGACAGCTACCTATTGGCACTTTCTGTGAAATTGTTTGTACGTATCCTTGTTCGTTTGAACTTGGATGGTCAAATGAGCATAGTTTGACTCAAATTGCCTGCATATATTCATATTGATTCCAATTTTGTGGATATTGAGCATAGTACTGCCTCACATGCACATAGTGTCTGTATATATACTGTACTGTGGATTGTGTCAGTCCTGGTAAAAAAAGATAAAAAAAGAATGTTCAGCATTTGCAGCAGAATTGCTTTGCACCATGACTTTAATTGTATATGATTCAGTTAAAGTGATAAGATTTTTCCGAAATTGGTATTTGAGAATTCCGTCTTACATGTGTAATGTATATCAATATCTTTGTAAGATTCTTCTGAATGGTAACCCTATGTTATAGCTTCATGGGAAAAGCACTGTTTACCTAGTGAAAAAAAGTGAATATTGTTGTCATATTTTATCCCCTACTGCCCATTGATATTGAAAAGGAGTCAAGAATGCTTTTCAATTCAATCATTTTTAAGTATCTCTGTAATTAAAAGAGAGACATTTGAAAAATAAAAACAAATCTCATAATTCTGTTACAATAAGCCAAACAGCAAGGTACGAGAGAATGTGAAAGCTCCAAGCGATTTTGGTTGAATTTTACAAAGTTAATGGATCCCTTTAATACTCAAAAGGCCACAGTCACAAGGTATCTCACAAATCATGTCATTATTTGCTAAGTAGATTTCCACCTGAATGGAGTCGATAGCAAGAAATACATTCTGAAGTGAGTAACTGAATACTTCTAAATACAGATTCTTGGAAGGGAACATAACATTATGAAAGAAATGAACACTATGCTTATCTCTGCGCAGGAGAAATGCATGCAGTCAGGCGTACTTATTTGAAATTATTCAGTGAGGCATAATTGTTACAACTGAGCTTGAACTGAATTTAATCAAATTGGATGCGTGATATTTTACATTGTACATGTGCCCGTATGGTATTGTATGCCCTCATTATAGCAGTATAATCATATTTAGCAAGAACTGCGGTCCTGCGGAGCCAAGATCCCCCGCTGTGTAGCTACTTCACTTATTTCTGCAGGTCTTGTTGAACTAGGTTGTCCAGGAGACAACAGAATACATTACACTGACATTGTAAAGAGATGTCCATTTTACAGTTTGCAGAGAATTTAAACCACCATAGCAACACTGCCAGCTTGGCTCGAATAACCACCCATGATACTTTCTCAATTAAAATATGGTTATATAATGATAATGCTCAGTAATCTTTGTTTTTAATCTTTGTTGTTATTGTTTACATTATCTCTATTATTATTTTTACTCATATCAGCGTTATCATTATTATTATATTATTAGAATTATTATTAGTATTATTATTATTATTATTATTATTAGTAGTAGTAGTAGTATTAAATTATGTATTATAATTATTTTTATTATGACATATTCAGAGAAAGTACATTAAGGAAACGCAATTCTCTGTAGTTGCTTTTTGTGAATGAGTTTAACATTTCTTGCATGGTTGCACCCATGGACAATTTTGCATGTTTGCATTCTTTATGATGACAAATAACAAAAACGTATGCATCCAGTGGGAAATATTTTAAATTTATTTGTACAACATCAGTTTTTATATTTTTAACTGCCAATTATCTGAGATTATCAAACCATACATCATGAGATTAGGCTCTACAATCAAATAAACAATTGCACAATACAAAGTCAAGCATTCTCTAATACAGTGTAGCATGTCTGTGCATGCCCTGTGGTGGACGCATCAATGATAACTGTATCAAGGATACATAGGAAGTGTAAACTGTATGACTAGGAATAACGATATCAGTCTACAGAACTTTTTGTTATTGTAATATACATTACACATTTTTCTGTTGTATTGTCATCTTTATTTTAAAATGCTGACCTACAATAAAATTTTGTTGTTGTTGTTGTTGTAAATTATTGAGATCTATTAGTTACACACATATCATGTACTTGTAAGTAAAGAGAGGCCATGGTCAGGGAAATTAAAACAATTTCCTTTATTGTGCAGTATACCAGTATTTTTTTTAAAATGGAGATTTTAGAAATTCTTGCCAATTATTTTAATTTTAAATTGCTTCTAGTTGAGGAAGTGAATACAGCAATCATATTATGCAATGATGGTGTGTAATTAAAAGTATTTTCTTGTGTCCATGATGTGATGAAACAATGGTAGCCCAACTTCATGTAGTTCGAGTTTAATGTTCTGTCTACATGTATGTACAGTACGAGTGGATAAGCGATTCCTAATTCATAATCACTACCAACGATCAATATACATGTACAGTGGGAAAAGATTCAAAGGAAGTTTACATCTGCAATGTGCTCCACATGGGTTTGATATGAATCTTGATGCAAATCTCATCCCGTATCATCTCTGCCAGAGTCATTATTCAATTAGGGGGAGGAATTAGAATCTTTATAAGCTGTAGGTCTGACGGAATGCCTAATAGATGCACGCACACGCTTATATTGCCTGTGATGACCCTATTTTCTGATGAAGACTCAAGTTGCTAGCACGCAGTGTTTAAGCCCGCTGTCTTGAGCGAGATAGCCTTTAATGAATTTCACATTACTTGGAATTGTCTCAGATGGATCACTTCAGGATTAATTGAGCGGGGAGAGACCGTCATTGATGTCTATTGTCATCATTTGCATTTTGTCACTGTATACGTTACATGATGTATGTAGGCATTTGTAGTTTTCTCTTTTCCATTTCTAGAATATGTATCTCGGCATAAAAATGATTTGTGTACAAGTTCTGTAACGTATTAGTGTCATTGTACTTTTATCATACTTACACCTGTTCATAGTGTGTTTAATACTTAATTGTGTTTTGTCAGATATGCCTGCACACAAAATTAATTTCACATGTTGTTTTAATATGATCATGTTCTTTTTCCTCTTTTCACAGGAATCAAGAGAACTGTGGACTGGGCCACATAAAGGGAGGAGATATTCTGTCGACATATAACCATGAGGATGATAGTCAGAAGTCATCTGCCACCAGATATGGGCAGCTAGTCGTACTTGGGTAAGTAGACCTATGAACTGATCATTTTCAAAAAAAATTCTGAACAAATTTTGACTTTAACAAATGGATTTATGACTTAAATTACAACTAAAGTTTTAAAATATACCTTAATAAATACATATGATTTCAAGTTAATTTGAAATGCATTGTTTTACACAAAACAATGACAGCCTTTGCAATTGTCAAAAACTGGAGCTTCTAAAGCAATGAAATATGCCATATTTCTATGCATTTTCCATGGAATGGCTGTGGAAGGCTTAATAACTCCCATCCATGTACGTTGTATGCACCATCCATCATTCAGTAAGTGTTTTCCTTAGCCCTCTGGATGTGACCACTGCATCTTTCCAGTGGCTAATTTGTTTTTCAATGGTAAGTGGCGACCAGGGGAATATTGAAGAGCGGGGCATGCCAGGATTGCCAGCAACACTTAAATCTGTGATGTTCTGATTGAAGCGTCCTTAGTACTTTGCTGCTTGCAAATCGTAGGCATGCATACTGTATATTATTTAAAGGCATAATTTCCCCATAAAATCTTTGTTCTGGTTAGCTAATTGAGTCATCTCGACCAGCAAAGTTTAAAGAAAATTACAAAACTTTTCAGGAGACCACGTGCACTAAATACCAACAACATGGACACAATTATGAGGGTCTAAAGCAGAGGTCTCGAAATTTAAAAATAGTACTCGGCAGGAAAAAAAAAATAGCACTAAAAAATTTGTTTTGCATTGAACTCAATGCAGTTTTTGGGGGGCTAAATCACCCCAAGCCCCCATGTATTTTTTTCACTGGTACTCGGCATAAATGCATTTTCTTTCACATTCCTTTCACAGAGCTCTGTATTATGTGTCCTACATGGATTCTCTAATGCAGCGTCATGTATCCAATAATAGGGAATATCTTACCCGTATTATCTCTCATATGATTACACGTTTCATATTTCAAGTGCGAAAGGTCAGACAAACATTCATGCTCGTGCATGTCAGAGGCTCGTTCGGGCAACTGCATACAATATATATCTAAATGTTAATTTGTTAGTCTTTTCTTTTCATAATATTTGACTTAGTCATGAACATTTTATTAGTGGATAGAGCTATAGATACATGTGCAAAGTACTGTATAAGTTACGTAACATTCCATCATATTTAATGGTCTGCCAAGTTAATTTCTGTATCAGGATATAATTTTTAGTCAAAGATCCTGTATGACTGTGTCTTTTCTTTTTTGCTAATTGGGATGTTTTTTTAAAATCTAAATTACTTCTAAATAAGATATCAGTAAAATGTCAAATGATCCCTTAGGCTTAGTTAAGCTAGTCTGTCCTTTTATATCATATTTCCCATAGAGTCAGTATGCACAACCATGTTCCATTCAGCAAAGGTTTCTCACATGGTAGAATTATGTATAATTCTGTTTGTTGTTCAATATGTTCAGGTTTAAAAAATAGCCTCTAATGATGACATTTTTGTCTTAATTTGTTTTTAATTTTAATTTTATTTACAGTTACAATGGAGTGCTTCCAGCAGGGAACAGGGGTAGAAGACGGAGCACATTTGGGCTGTTCAAGCGGGAAACGGCAAACGGAGTGAAGCCAGACAAGCAATATGAGATAAACGGAGCCAAACAGGGAGACGTAAGTCACAACGTTCAATGCTGGGCAATTCCAAGCAAATGTGGACAAAGTGTCACAGAGTTAACACAAAATAACCCTTTTGCCATTTGAATCCTTCATATATACATGTATATATTTATTTGCTCACTATTATTAGTACTAACATTCTTTCAGTAGCCAAATAATGGCAGCTAGGACTTGAATGGCAAAGGGGTGTATTTTTGGTAACATTGTGACACTTTGCTTGGAAGTGCCCTGCTTCAATTATTCACATTGTGTGCAATTTGAAAGTGATATTTCATATTTGTAGTCATTTTTCTGGTTTAACCATATACCTTCACATACATGTACATGTAGCTTGGCAAAATATTCATGCAATCGTTAACAATACAGTAGTTTGATACCATGCTCTAAAAGAGGAACATGTGAATGGGGTCCCACAAGGATTCTGAATCTTTGATTTGCAGTCAAACCTGGCTTAGTGGCCAGCTGTCTACATCATCCAACCTGCCTATAATGGCCAAAAATGATCCCCTGAATAGAGAAAAAGTGTTAAGAATCCTGTCTATAGAGGTCACCTGTCTACAGCGACTTTTCTTGTTCACTTAAGGCATACTTGCCAACTGTCCCGTTTTAATCGGAATTGTCCCGTTTAAAAATTTTTTTTTTTTTTTACTTTACTTTACTTTATTAAATGTATAGAGACAACATTTAAACGTAAATCTGACCAAATCTTACCTAGTAATTTTGGAAGAATTATGAAAAATATGAGTGCATTTAATACTCAAAAACGTCAAGGCCTGGACCCCTGTCGCAATGGACTTTGTGCTTGCAATGTTCACTTCCCGCACACTTGTGCAATTATGCTGCGACTTTGGACCCCCGGCCAATTTTGTCCCTCTTTCCAAAATTCAAATGTTGGCAAGTATGCTTAAAGGGTATCACCACCCAAAAATAATATTCTTATAAATGAAAGGTAACATCTTCAGTATTATATTCCATCAATTAGTTCACAAAAATATGTTTCCAGAAAAAGACAAAAAATTGAAAAACGCATCACCATTCTAAAGCATGCGTTCATACGGTCTGAATTGCGAAGACTGCGTGCAGAGCGAACGTGTGCGAATGTGTGTAGAGCGAACGAATTGCCGACGTACGCGTGAATAGCATTGGCGCACTCGCAAATGTTAGCCCGGATGGAACCAGGAAATAGCAGTGGTTCCGTAAGTGACGAAAATCAATTGCTTTGTTTATGAATTACACAACCCTTTGCAAAATGTTGGGTATCTATTTGATATCACAAAACCGGACCAAAACATATAATTATGTGTTCTTTGCCTGGTGGTCCCCTTTAAGGTGGTCACTTTACACAGGTTTTTACTGTATTTGTGATTTTAAAGAGAATTTTATGTCAAATATTTACTACACACATGCTAAATTATTATCTCCTGTTCTGTTTCCCTACATATTGATGTGTATTGTCAAACCTCTCTATTTATAAAGACTACCCAAGGGAGAAAAAAGGTGGTCTTTATAAGTAGGTGTACTCTAAAGACAGTTTCATTTGCATGTAAATTGCCTCCTAGAAATTCAAGATTAGTGGCATACATATAGGTGGTTGCTATTAAAGCTGGTTTGACTGTATATATACATGATACTCATTATCAGCTACACTGGTCGGCATCAATTTAGCCATGAAATATGGCACAATGACACAAATAGTCAATATTGGTTGGTTGGTGAGGTCATTCCAAGGGAGAAAATTATAGAGGACGTGGTCATTAAAAAGCCAAATTATACCTCAGAGGGGTTGGATGTTACTAGGGCTTAATTACACTTGTAGCAATAACCATTAATTTAGGGTCATTTATTATGAGCTAATATAAGTCCTCCTGTGAAGAGGTGCTTGAAAAGGAAAAGCAAAATCTAGAACTCATGTATGTGGGATATTATGTTACAGTGAGTGTTTAATTGCCATAACTTATCTTTATTATTTGATTAATTTATATATATATGGATATTATTTCACAATAACATTTTTGAATAGTATATGTTACATTTTTTAAAAATTCTTTATTAATTATTTTGTATTATTTCATAAATTCATATCCACGTATATTATTTTAATAACTGGTACCGTAACCCTTTTTGATTCTTTGTAAATTAAATGAAATGTGTTTTCCTGCAAACGAATAGATATCAATTCACCTGTTAAGAATGTTTAAATCAAACTACATATAAATCAACTTTAACATTTGAATTGACTGACCAATTTAAATATTTTCATCACATGATTAGTGATTGCATGTAAATCTGAAAGTATTCAAAATTGTGTTCTCTAGTCTCTAGTTTCTACATTTCATTCACAAAATGTCTTGAGGAGGTTATGTCAGAAATTTGAGAATGTCAGATGAAATTTGAGGAAGCGCTCCTACGTCATCATACACGTATTTACGCAATATGAAAATATTTGCTGAAACCTGAGAATGAATTCAAACATCTATTTCTGATCATTAAAAGTTTACTGACCAAAATTGCTCAAATCACAACTTGTAAGGCGTATTCAAGCAACCTTTTTTTTCTAGCAGTTAACTATGTAGGATACATACATGTTTTCCAGGCATTTTAATACTGTTTTATCATAATGTTTATTTGTCTCAATTTTCTATCTTTTAAAAAGCAAAATGCATTATTTATACAAAGTCACAAACTTGTTCTCTGACATTTATTTTTTATTATGAAAGTTGCCTTTTTCATTGATTTATCATTTTGTTTATCATATTACTAAAGTTTTTTTTTCCCCATTAATTTATCATTTGTTTGTCATATATATGAAAGCTGCTTTGTCTATTGATGTACCATTCTGTTTCTTGCATTTATTTAATTGGTTTTACATACACTGTCAAATGTGTGAAGTGAAGTACATTACATTGAAACCTCATTATAACAAGCAAATTTGGTCCATTGAATTGTCCTCGTTATATATCAGACAACTCTTTGTATCAGGGATTTAAATCAATAAACACATAGAACCTGGACCTGTTAAATTACCTCTCTATGGTCCTGTTGCAGAAAGAGATGCAATTAATTGCAAAGTTGCAATTAATTGCAAGTCAGAAAATGTGCGCATTTGAACCAATCAGATGTGCGCATTTGGTCACATGATCGGACTTACTGTTAATTGCAACTTTACAATCGATTGCATCTCTTTCTGCAACGGGGCCTATATCAGGTAGACAGGTACCTTGAAATAACAGAGCTTGTTATAAAGAGGTCTCACTGTATAATAAATGTTGAAGTGAATGTTACATCTTGAGCGTTCATCCCTATACCCCTTGATCCAGGTCAAGAGTAGTAAACATGAGTCCCCTGCTATAAGAAAGGTAACTCTATAGAGAATGTGCACAATCAATTCCATCACTAACACATCTCACATTTAATTCTGTAGTGGTAATGTTGATAGTAAAGTTCTCCATATTATACTTACACATACTGCCAGTTAAAAATGCATATATCTTAATTTCTGTCCCATAAATGTATATTAGGATGCATCCAAAATTTCAGATCAATAATCTTTATTTTGATTGCCCATCCTTTTAAAGCATGAACTTACAATGTTAACTTTTAGTTACCAATAACAAGAATGGAATGACTAACACTTTTATATTAGACTAACATGATAAGAAGACAATGAATAGTGATATGAAACGAAATTTCTTTTCCTTTGACCCGCACTAGAAAAGGGGGTGTTTTAAGATTGAATTGTGGAGCAGTTCACCTGGACCTGTATTCAATTAAATTCTTCAGTAACAATTTTCTTAGTTCTTGGCTTCAGGAAGCTGCTTGGAAAATTTGTGATTCTATAATTCTATTGATGAATTAGCAAAAATTGTGATTCTTTAGATTTTGTTTTTTATGACGTAAAAGTCTAAAATGAGTTGGAATATCAGTTAATGTGTTAGCCTAGCAAATTGTTCAGTAAATTTCTTACTTGTAAAACCATAGAAAATACAAAATATGAACTTCAGAATAGCTGATATCAAATCATTTTTTAAATGTTGTATACATGTGCATTGAAGCATTGTCCCTTTACATAGACTTCATATTTCCTGCATAAAGATTTTCTAACCCCCAATCAAATTTTCTATCACTGACTTGAAATAAAAGAATTAAAGTATACTTCATATTTCTGTAAATAAAACCATACAGTGATACTATTCTTGCATGTTGAATAATATATTCTGTAATATCTGTATGAATGTGCATGATCACAGCGGTGTATGCATTTTATGCTGCATGTTATGATTGGCATGCCTTTTATATGAACTATAAATGCATTTAATTGTTAATGCCTGTTGTATAAACTTTACACAAACACTACAATTGATATGCTACCATGGTAGCAGAGACTAAATATGTTTGGGTAAACAAATATCAATGTTTACAAAATTAAGGAGTTATAATACAACATTTTAAGTTTTTTAAAGTCTTAGCTGGTAATTTTTTTTTTCCCAGCTCACGAATTTGCAACTTGTATCTTTCATCTGTCCATTTGTTCATTTTGAAGATGACTTTTTTGCCCATAATGTATTGAACTTATGATCCAAGATATGCAATGATTTTGAAAGAAAAATAAAATGAAATATAATGAAATAATGAGTGATATTATTTATTTGCTGTTTTCCTCTAAACAGGCTATGAAACAGAACAACAGCAAGCACACCATAGCCTACACATTATCCAGAAACCAAACCGTTGTAGTGGAATATGCCAGTGATTCATGTACAGATATGTTCCAGGTAAGATCCTTTAACCCTGACAGGGTAAAAAATACTTTCTATTTCAAGATGGCTATTTTTAACTCTAGAAAGAAAAATCGCTCCCCTGAAAATAATCACGAGGGCTGTTTTGAGGCTCACAGGGGCTTTTTTTTTGGTCTTGTATTTATTTTTTTTCATTTTTTTCTTCTTTTTTTTCACAGACATTGTAATAAATGATTACAAAGATCCTGTCCTGTGCTAAAGACAAGCATTCTCAGTCAAATAAAAAGAACTTTTTGCATATATGTGGGACTAACTTATAAATGTGATATACAAAGCAAGGGCGATTTTGTTAAACTTTTTTGCACTGGGCTCATAATAAAAATCACAATTAGCGGAAGCATCCTTTTCGTCTGCATGCAGTCGAAGATCCCATCTAGTTACTGTTTTAGCATGATAAAGTAGGCTACTGGGATAATTAAATATTTGAGGACTTGTTTTTTAAAAAGTGTAGAAATACATTTTGAAGGGCTTTTTAACCAGTGTAGTGTACATACTGATTCATGTAGTTGCTCTCTGTGCTATCCACCATAGATACAACATACAGGACATTCATATTCTAAATGAGTAAAAAAAGAAGACACTAGTAATCACATGGTATGCAGTGGTTAGGGTCATGTGAAAAGTTGTATATCACTGGCATGACGGTACATGCCTGGGGGCACTGCAAATGCCTGGAATTAAGTGGGCACTGAACACATGAATGAAAGCATGCTCACTGAGTAACACGCTATTAATGAAGGGAGTCTCTGATGGGCCTGATAGTCTCTATGGTGACTTTGTCTCGTGGACGTGACACATGGCAGAGTGCTCGTGTCCTCACCAATTACACCAGTCAACTTGTGAGTTGCAGTCAATGCATCGAGGCATCCCGTTTATTGAGCGTGATTTCTGCGTCTCCAGTTGGTGTTTAATAGCAAACTGAATTTGTTTTTGCTTCGCCAGTCCTCCCAACAACATAGATTAGTTTCTCCTCCTTAAGTTTTACCCAGACTGCACCAAATTATACCCTTTTAAAACCACAGCTTAATGTCACATTAATATGACGTCTCCAAAATATGAAAATAAAATGTTTGTAAGCGATGAACAGAATATGGCTGTTACTTTACATATTCTTGTAGAGAAACAGTACAACTACTGTTCATGTATGTTAATGAAATTTTTTTGTTATCATTAGACTAGATATTATTATGAATTTAATTATCATTGATAGTATTTTTATTATTATTATTATTATTATTATATTTGTCATTATTATTGTAAGTGTTATTATTGTTATCATTAATATTATTTTAACACCACCCGTCTTTACATGTACGTCTGTGCAGATTGGCAGATCCACGGAACCCGTCATAGACTTTGTCGTCATGGATACGGTACCAGGAGCTAAGACGCAGAAGGACTGTGTGGTCTCGGAGAGCACGATATCACGGTTTGCGTGTCGTATCATCGTTGAGAGGAGTCCCCCGCACACATCCAGGATATTCGCTGCAGGATTCAACTCAACGAATAACATATTTCTTGGGGTAAGTCTACCTACAGTACCATGCAGCTTTCTCTCACCCAAACCCTGTTTCATGTTTTCTACATATATTGTATACTACCCAGGTTTGTAAATAGGGACCTGATAGGAGGTGAAAGCCTTTATGTAACAGATCTTCTCACAAGCCCATGAGCCGCTTGGAAGGAATGCTCCCCAGGGAGTGGAGATGGTGCACACAATGTGTGCTAGTTTGCATTGTATCCTATGACTGGGTAAATAATAGTGTCATATTAGGCGCTATATAAATCAAACATATTAATTATTATCACTACAGTTCTTGCTTCTGATTTTTTGAAGGATAACAAAGGCAAAGTTTTAGTATATATTTCATGAAACTGGATGCAGTGATTAGTGAGTTGTTGATCTTCGCAGCGATTCATATCATTACATATATTAATCAGCATTATGATCATATTCATGGTACTGTACTGCCATTCAGATTTTGAATGAAATGTGACTTCCAGCATAAATAAACAATGCAACTCGTTTTACAAGAGTGAAAAGCACTGCAAATTTAATGGTTGATAAGAAAAAGCAGCATTAGCTGATGTACAATGTTTCTTTATTCTTGAATATGACAGTTATCTTTTATTAGGTTCCTAATTGTTTCCTGTTGATCCAGGTTAAGGTCATTATGAGTGTATCATTTTTCTTGAACTCCTGTGTAGGGGAACCATGAATGTGTCATGCCATTCTTAACCCATTCACAATAGTTCAAATTTGGTATCTAATATCTATACCATACATACTAGTAAAAGTATTATTTGGGACTTGTCCTGAATGGGTTAAGCTAAAAAATAACTAAACTGAAATGATATTCACTGGGAGAAAAACATTCTGCTTATTTTTTAAGAGTGACACATGTAAGTTGAGAAGGTCACATGTGTGGCTTTTGTGACAAATTTTGATGAGAGGAACAATTTACAAGGGGAAGAAATTCTTACAAAGAGAGGAAACTTTGACAAAGATGGGGAAACTGTGTTGACCTATAAATGAATAGATGTCAATAGAGTGTCGGTGACAGCTATAGCCTAGGTTGTAGTCTGTAATTTGATGATGGTATTAATCATTTGATTGTATTCCTTTCTCAATGATTCATGTCTTCATTTGATATTATGGGTATTTCCTGGTTTCTGTTATGACTCAGTGTTTGCTTTATTCAGGTTGTTGTGCTGGTGCCATCAAAGAGATGGTTTGTTTGTTTGTTCGTTTGTTGATTTTAAAAGCCTTTGATTTGCCAGAGGGGACTATTTTTCAGAGAAGCAGAGCCTAGAGGTTAATGTTAAAAATTTGAGGAGAAAATGCAAATATATTCTGAAATCATATATAATCAGAGCTTCTATACAGCCAGGGCTCGATACTTGCTCTTGCCTGATTGTTGTCGGACAAGTAAAATGTCATAAATTGTGCAGTTCGCTTGCCAGATCGAGATACTGCATAATTGTTCAACTATGATAGAAGAATGTAGTTTCATTCATGTAAATCTCATCTACAAGTAAGAGGGCATGTAAATTTGCAAAAATTAGCGTAAACTGAAACATAAAATATCAGAATAGTTATGGTGCTAAAAAGCTAGATCAAAATAAAAAAGAGATTCATATCGCGGTATAGAACCATCATGGATTGTATCCATGGAACCATGAATGCCAGAACAAAAAGTAAAGTGAAATACAAGATGATAAATTTGAAACATGCTTTACTCGAGGTCAAGGGTAAATTTTATCAATTTTTAATAGCCTAACTAAAAAATAATAATGATAATACACCGCAATTATGATTACCTTGTGAATGTGTATTATTTCAGTACGGTATACAATTTCTCTTTCATTTTCGTTTTGTAGTTAGTACACTCGCACACATAATATCCCTCGCATATTCATGAGTAATGTTTCTGTGAGCTTACATATAGTGAATCATGGGTACATCACTGTTGCCTAGATCCATTGCCCTGGATGGCTGACTCAGTTACCATGGCAACTAGTCAATCTGTCCTCAGCTGTTTGTAAGGGAGAAGTAGAGGAAAGAGGATGTATTTCAGTGAAGCTGACACCCTGCTACTTTGATGTTAACAGCATGTTACTCTGTGATGAGTATTGTTGCAATAATGCAATATCTCCATTTTTGTCAATTTTAGATATTTGCGATTGATTGAAGCCGCTGAAACATCAACTTCAAGACAATTATAACAATGCTCGAAATTAACTTTTTTTGTTGGTGGCCCGGTCGGGCCAGTAAAGTTAGTATTTTTCCAAATTTGGTGGCCCGAAACCAAAATCTACTGGCCCGAAAAAAATATGGAAAAACAAAAGTAAAATTAATACAATAACCATATTGATAGTTTCAAGGTACTAACTAGGCAATACTTTTTTCATTACCCTTTGTTTCATTGTAAGATGAATTAAATAAACATGAATTAGGATGAATGCGTGTGTGTCATGTCTTTTTATTCATTGCCTTCATAAAAAAATCACAGCGATTGAATACACACGAGTGACAATTACACCACTTTGGAATGCTTATACCACTGGTCTAGCATTCATCAACATACATTTTCTCACGTACAAATTTAGTGGTTAGTACAAAAATTGCACATTTATTGGGTAGTTGTACATTGAGAAGTAATATATGAATATTCATGAGCAGCATATAAAATGATGCTCATTAGATATGCAAAATACGCAAGTAACTGAAATTACTAATAACGATTTTTAATATGAAATTTTTGTTTACAACTGGTTAGAAAATGAGTATGGCTGCTCAAGAATGTATGAATATTCATTAGCAGCAGTATTACTTGCTCAATTTACTTGAAACTTTTTAATTAACCAATAGTTTGTATGTGAGAAAGGGGTATAACTTGCTGAATGCTACATTTAAAAGCAAGCTCTTGTCATGCCATAGACATGACTAAACATAACTACTGGGTATCTGCAACAAAAAAAAAAACAAACAAACATTTTTTTTTTTTTTTTTTTTTTTTTTTTTTTTTTTTTTTTTTTTGCTGGCCCAGTCGGGCCACCAAATATTTGTTTTACTGGCCCGGCGGCAATTTTTAGTGGCCCCGGGCCATCGGGCCTATGCTAATTTCGAGGGTTGATTATAAGAAAATGTATGATACTGTTGGTCATACATGTAACTTCAAACATAGTGTACCTTGTCCTTGCTACGTTATGTACATGTTATCATCTGAAAGGCATTATGGTGGCCATACTTACAACAAATCAAAACAGGCTTTTATAGTATTATGCAATTATGCAAATCTTCAGATGTTATGAACCTAATACCTACAGTTAACTAAAGTATGTTTCACAACATCATGTGCACATGTCCAGAGCTGCCAAGTCTCCCTGATTTTGCAGGAGACTCTCTGAAAATAGACCAAGATCAATGCATCGGATTTCATCCCACCAGCCCAATGTCCATCGGTAGGGTCTTTTCCAATGAAAAATGATACCAAGAACATAAATTTTGGTCGTGTAGTTTTTGTATTGGGGCACTGTGAGTGACACCATGTCAGGTTCCCATTTTTGTCAAATTTTACCAAATCAGTGCCTGATATATCGCACTTACTGCCCGCAATACCATTGAACAACGAGCAATCCGTGCGCCATTGTTAGTGTGCATTCAGCTGTGTACCGAGAGAATGGGCATGTGGTTCAATGGTATGACGGGCAGGAAGTGCAATTTAACAGGCACTGACTTGGTAAAAATTGACAAAAATGGTGTCACTCACAGCGCCCAAAAACAAAAACTACACAACCAAAATTACTGGTATTGTTTTTCATCGGAAAAGACACCCTACCGATGGACATAATCATTGCGTTACGTTATTTTGGGAAGTGCCCCGTTCCGTTTTTTTGGGCCACCCTGTATAACATCCATATTTCATGGAAATTTCGCATCACTCTGTGGACAAAATGAATCACAAAATTCAATGTGAACCTGATCAGAGTCAAGTGAGACTGAAATCCTCATCATTAAAGGGATCTAGTAACATTGTCCAAATCCACAAAACTTACTCGGAACACTGGCAGTTCTCGCATACCTTCTTGTATTCGTATTAACAATAGAAGCATGGGACAGGTTTTGTTTTTTTGAATTCCCCTTTCGTAACTTTTTTAACTATCTACTGGATAGTCATTACCATGTGCAATGTCAGTGCAATGAGTTAGTGAACTTTTGCTCATTTCTCTGCCATATAACATCCATTTAACTTGAATTTTTCACACATAACTCAGTGGACATATCAGATCACAACACTACACGTTGTATCAACCCTTCATCACTTTTTGTACATGTCAAAGAAGTTACTAGATCCCTTTAATCTTGATTGAGAGCATGAGGTTGCCACAGTAGCACAAAGAGACAAAGATGCACCGATGTGATGAGTTATGATTCAACAAAAGTCACAACATAAGCTTATTAAATTCTCCATTTTGATGATGTAGATTTCAGTTATGCATGGTTTCTTTTGATAGACAATGAAAGATGCATCCAAGGATTGTGTGTATAGAATAGATATTCAATTTTAATTAGGTTACTAGTAGTTTTGGCACAAAAAATATTGTGATATTCAGAATGGTGCCATATGATTACAATTTGATTAAATATGAAATATAGTCATACAAAAAGAAGCATGAAGATAAATTAAATTGGCAACAATAGTCAAGTTTGACTGATTGCCATCAAATAATAACAACGACAACAACAACAACAATGCAGTTGGTAGCCAGCAAGCTCATTTTACAGCCAAATGATGAGTCCTGTACCAGGTTTGGTCATGATCTACTTCTCATGGTCATGTGTAGGAGGGTTTACAAGTAATGACATGTAGAGTGTGCAGGTGCATGGTGTCGTGTGTTTGAGAATCAGGCACGAGTTAAAGGGATCTAGTAACATTGTCCAAATCCTCAAAACTTACTTGGAACTCTAGTGGTTCTCTCATACCTTGTTGTATTTGTATTTGTATTAACAATAGAAGCATGGGACAGGTTTAGGTTTTTCGAGTTTCCCTTTGGATAAAAAGATATTTAGGATTGAAGTGTTAGGATTTTAACTAGCCACTGGATATTCATACCCTTGTACAAAATCAGTGCAATGAGTTAGTGAATATCACTTTGCATTTTCCCTCATTACTCGGCCATATCACAAAATTTATCATGTAATTTTCACACATTACTTAGTGGACATATCATATCACAACAATACATATTGTATTGTATCAACGATTCATCACTTTTTGCACATGTCAACAAAGTTACTAGATCCCTTTAAAGGGGTAGTGTGGTTGCACTTCTGCAGGAATCCTGAGATCAGTATTTCAAAATTCTATGCAAAAGAGGGTAGTGCAGGCTAATTCAAAGCGCGCTAAACTGAATGCGATTGCCATTAAAAAAGAAATTCGATACTTTCTCTGTTGGAGCCTACGATTTAGTGTTCTTTTCTGCTGAAAACTTTGGTTTAAAACACAGAGGAATTCAGCGGATGTAGATATTTTCCCATAGTAAAATATTGCAAATACATTCAACCCTGTCTCAGTGTCCACCTGTCTATAGGAAGTAGCCACCAAAAGTGTTTCCCTGCCGAGAAAAGCAGTGTTATGGAACATGTCTATTTATATGGAGGTAACCTGTTCACAGTGGCCACTTTTTGTGTTTTCCTTATTAAGTAGTCACTATACACAGGTTTGACTGTATGTGATTTTAAATACAAGCCCTTTAATACAGTATGGTGACTTTACATAACCTCCTCACCCCAGCAAGATTTTAAAACATTTGAGATTGGATGACAGCCAGATTAAGAAGGATATGCCATATGCCCTTCCAACCCCTGTTACTCTCTCATCTTCCATTATGAAAGAATGATGATTGCATTGTTTTATATCTACAGTTTGCTGAACACATTGAGTATTTGATTTTAACTCTGAAAATAAAAACAAATAAAACGAGAACTGCATGAAATCTTAATTGTAGCAAATGCATATTTTGCAATTACATGCCATGTATACTTTGGAAAAACAATCAGGTAGAATGCTGTGCATGTAGGGTTAGCATACAGTAATTTAATATGTTCTTTAAACACCTCGAGTCCTCAACTACAGTATGAATTAAAGATGAATGTTAGGCAACAAGCTTCTGTTTTATCACCTTCCTATGACCCCACATTTCCATGGACCCCCCGACCCCCCTTTACTGGCACCAACGTCATCATCCTCCATGTTGAATTCATGAAACATTCATGAGACGCTACGTTCGTGGATATTGCCGGCCCATGCACCATTTCAAGAACACCTCCCTCCCTATCTCTTGTCCTCTGTTTCTCTCTTCTTTTCAGTTTCCCTTTTTCACCCTGTCACTTATTTTGTATATTTCTTTCGTTCTCCCTCTCTCGACCCTCTTTCCCCCATCCTCCTTTCCCCTCCACCCTGTCTTATCTACCCATCTTCCCCTCTTTCTTTCTCTCTCTCTCTCTCTCACTCACTCTATTCTGTGTGTGGTTGGACGGAATCACTATTTTAATTACTTTCATGTTTTAGTCAATTACATTTTCAAAAGTCATCAATTATGATAAAAATACTAATTGTGCCGAATTCTGCCCTCTCCCGCTTCCTCTCATTCTTCATAGCCCCACCTCTCCATTCCTCTCTCTCCCTATCTCTCTCTCTTTCTTTGCCCTTGTAATACAAATAACTGGAAGCTGTGGGAGATGATGTTTACTATACAGTACATGTATGCGCCGTAGCGCTATTATTGCATCAAGTGTTTCTAAGTGTGTTGATTGCATATGCATCCTGCACCGCTCACATGCATCATCACCTTCCCAACTAGTACAGCTACCCGATTGGGCCCCATGTATTGCCTTTTCTTTCCACATGTACTATACTAGACTAGTCAGTTTTCCTCTGAAGAAGATTCTGCTAGGATAACAAATGTAGGCCCTCTTTTGACCCTCATTTTATTATACAGGTGATATTTTATTAGATGTGCAGTTTTCAGCAGTATTTTGAATCACACTAGACTACCCATTTTGCATACTCTTTGCTATCATTAAATTAAAAAAATTAATGATATCATTAAAATATTGGTGTCAAATTTCTAGTGGGCCAAATACTTAAAATAAATATGTTGTTGTGAATTTTGACACAATCCTTGCATAGTGTGTACAACGTATGTTGTTATTCATTTCAGAAGTTGACCAATTTATGTATTTGTAAAGATGCATGCATGGTTAGTGAGCTATGTCCATTCAAATGTCTGTAGTCAGCAAAAAGTGGTAAGCGTGTAATGCAAATGATATTATTTTATTGATTGGCAGAAGCCTTTAAAACTATTTGTTTATTTGCAAGTGGCAATATTGTGTTCTCATTAAACATAATTGACCTTGTTATTACTATTAACAAAACCATTTGAGGTAACAATAAAATGTGTTTTTACTTTTGTTTGTTGGGGGGGGGGGGGGGGGGGGGTGGTGGCTACTCTAGTGTCAACATGAGGAAGTATCACCAGTGGTGTCTGCCTACATTACATTATCACTCAAAATCATGCACTTTATGTGAAACTGAATTAGTAATTAATGGTCTAATAAAAAGATGTATTGAGTTCATTGTTCTAAACATTATTGAAATCTGTATTTACTTTTCCTCTTTGTGATGTACGTTTCATGAAACCAGAAATCATGCACACGTGTTTATATCAAAACAAATCAATTTCATGCTCATTGTACTGAGCTGTCCTTACAGTTGTTATTTGCAATCATTATTTCTCTGTGTATGGCAAGAGAAAACTTGCAAGAGAGGAAGACAGAATTACAATGGATGATCTAAAAAAATGCATTATACTTATTATGTCCTAAATTTTCTGTAAAGTTATTACAAATCTGTCATTTTTTTTGCATTATTTCTCATTGTATGATAGGAGAAAGCTTGCAAGTGGAAGACGGAATCCGGGATGGACGGTCTAACGACGAATGGGGTCCTTATCATGAGACCGAAGGGGGGCTTCCAGTCAGACGCCACACCAGGGGTGTGGAGGGAGGTGTCAGTGTGTGGCAATGTATACTCACTCAGGGAAACACGGTCCTCCCCGCAGAGGGGCAAGCTGGTAAGTTTGGACGTTTGATCAGTTTACCTTTGATAAAGGTTTTTCTAGGAAGGAATGCTAAGGTCTGGCTCCTTTGATTTGGTGTAATTTTACAGATAATTATCTGCTCATGATAACTAGGGTGGGGTGGGGTGGGGATGGAGTTGTGGAGGGGGCTTCCAATCTGATGTTATGCCAGGGAATTGGAGGGAGGTGTCAATACTCACTCAAGGAAACACGGTCCTCGCAGCAGACGGAAAGGGGGTAAGGTTTGGAAATTTGTCTTTGATAACGATTCTGCTAGGAGCAAAAGCTTAGGTCCCTTTTGACTCCCAGATGTGTGCTTTGTGTAAATATTTATAATGATATTTTCTCTGTATGATGAAATTGGTACTCATAAGGAGAGAGGGGGGGGGGGGGGGGGCCTTCCGATCTGTTGTTGCAACAGGGATGTGGAGGGGTAGGCAGTATGCAGCAATGTTTATTTAGCCCAAATAAAGAATACATAATAATAATTTTGTCTTTTTATGGTAAGTGATACAGACCTCAACATTTCAATTAACACAAAATGTATTTTTGTGTATTTAAACAAAATGTTGCATGTACCATTTTTTTGGAGACATGTGATATTTGTGCTTTCCAATGCCTTTTCCTATTATTTTATTTTGTTTTTACTTTAACAGGATGTTGCGTTATGTTCATAAGACAAGCTATCATACTATGATTACTTACCTAGTACTTATGTTCTTTTCATTCAGATTGAAGATGAGGATAATATTCTTGAAGATGGAACACTAATTGATTTATGTGGCGCTACGTTACTATGGCGATCGGCGATGGGGCTTGTTAACACTCCAGTAAGTAACCTGCTTTTCTGTATCTCTCTCACACAAACAGACAGATAAGACATACACACACATAGACAGTCACACATATAAATTTTAACACAAACAGAAAAATGTATGTACAAAGACACGCACACATGTACACAGACAAGACAAACATGCAAGTAATATTTGTCATGATTCACAAAGAAAACAAGCTTTATTGGCTTTTGTGTATCCACATCAATCTGCCCTGTATAATGCATGATTTTTTCCAAAGTCCTTTGTAGAAATGGGGGCAAAATGGAATAAGCGACAGCAAAAAACAAAAACTATCTATAATTATAAATATGATCAGGGTTTAATTGAAAAGAAAACAGATTTGTGACATTAAAAATGACCCTTGTTCAAATAATTATTTAAACTTTTTTTTTTTGCGATACTAATGTAATATTTACCCCCTAAATAATTTCAATCAAATCAAGCATAAATGACTTTCATGATTTCTAAGTGTCCAATTCTTCTCTTCCCATCCTCCCTTAGACTCAGAGGCATTTAGAGAGGCTACGACAAGACATTAACGATACAAGACCGCAGTGTCCCATCGGCTTCAACACTCTTGTCTTACCCAAGAACAGGCAAACATCAAAGGTGAGAGCATGTTGCGTTTTAGACAGAAATAATACCGTTATTTATTCAATGTGTTGTAACAATAAAGAAAATTCTAAAAATTCCTACAGGAACCACAAACTATTCCGGTATACTTAGAAAGCAGTTGTGAGCCTGTCTCTTATAGAGACTTCATTGACTGGGGGTGTTTGACAAAGATTTGAAGTTGAATATAAAAGTTTGACTTTGAATTATGGTAGGCCATTCTTAGCATTGAAATAAAACATATACTTTTAAGAAATTTTACATGGGGATCATGAGTTCTTCTCGAAATGAAATAATAATGATTTTTTACCAATTGGTATGTTACATTTTAAAACTAATACAAGTTAATATTACATTGGCACTAATGGTTTTCCATAAATTTTAAGTCTAACTTAGAGTTTACGTTCAACTAAACATCTTCCTGAAACACCCCCTGTGTTCCTTTATAGATCTCTGGCTTGTTTCATGAAAGGGTCTTAGCTCTGTACATTTTTAGGTGTGGAGCTCGGGTGCAATTATCTCAGCGTTTCGCACAGAGCTTCGATAGCTGTTAGAAATTCAAAAGCATTAGGTTCTGAACACTGAGAAAATTGCACCCTAGCTCCGCACCGGAAAATGTGTATAGCTTAGACGACTTTGTGAAACAAGCCCCTTGCTACCATTAAGTTTACCTAACATAGCAACAACTCATGCAGACATGCAAGGGGGATAGGAAGTAATTGAATTATATTTATTATGATCAGGTAAATTTAACAGCTTGCAATGGGTCTAATTATCATATCCTTATTTATGCCGATTTCAGATAATGGAGGAGAAGCAGCCATATGCATACCTGAAGTGTGGGCATGTGCATGGCTACCATGTGTGGAATAGCAAGGAGACCGAGAAGAATACGGAAAGGATGTGCCCCATGTGTAGAGAGGTAAACACATTATTTCATTATAATAATGCTATTCAACTCAATTCATTCAACTTAAATTGAATTGAATTTATTAATGTAATTTAAATTGAGTTTTTGTTTCCAACAAAACATACAAATCAAATATATTCATTAGAAAAGGAAATGTATTGGAAACAGGGATGCACTAATTATGTTTTATAGGGGGATCTGCAAAACAATATTGAATAGCTTGAATCGAGCCTTTAATCTAGAAATTCTAATCTGAATCAAATATACCAAGAACTGTTCTACCCTGGGTTTATAGTTGAGCTGCTCTGATAAGGCAAATAACTCATTTATAGAGAGGTAGGCACATAGAGATGAGCCGCCTGATAAGTCAAATTCAAGCAGTTCAAGGAATAAGTTTGTGCCCGAGTGGAGTGCAGCATTGTGAAATGGATGTTTGCTGGAGGGCTAAATAAGCAAACTGCTAATACATCTCTACACCAAAGAAGCCAGGGGTCCCTAACCCTAACCCTAACCCTGACCCCAAACTAAATTGTCATGGTGGTGTGGAAGAGAACTGTATAAAACTATCATGAGGGGTAAATAAGCCAACTGCTTTACATTTCTACACCAAAGAAAACCCCAAGTTATACTATGTTGAACTTTCTTGTTTTTGGACCTAACTCAGGTTGGTACCTACGAGGCTCTGATCATGGGAAATGAGGCTAGCTTCTACGTAGACCAGGGGCCCCCATCTCATGCCTTCTGTCCCTGTGGACATGTGTGCTCAGAGAAATCTGCAAAGTAAGTACTTCAAAAGGTATCAAACATATTAGAACTGCAAACGGAAACAAAGAATCACACTTTTTTTAATGTGCACATTTGTTTGACGTGTTTGCTCAGATAAATCTGCAAAGTAAGTGCTTCAAAGGATTTGTGAACATATCGGAACAAACGGAAAAAGATTCCCACTTTTTTTGAATGTACACATTTGTTTGACATGTATGTTCAGAGAAATCTGCAACTTACATGTCAACTCTTTGATTTTAAAAGTTATGAATTGCATAAGGACTGAAACAGATAACTGTACCTCCTTTTTCCAATGTGGATCTTCTGTCCAAGCAGACTAAAGACATGTGCAACATAAGTGTTGTCTCTTTGATAGTAGATTGCATTTGGGCCCTGAAGTCCCTGAAGACATATCTCGGGGGTGTTCAAGGGATAAAACATTTATGTATTACGTATGTATTACTGCTAGCTTTCTCTTAGATGCTTCTCTTTCCCCAAATATTCAGATTGTTTCGAATTGACATTTACAAATATGTGGGCAGGTGGGCAAGCTCGCTGCAAACAATAGTAAAGCTACTTTCATTTAGAATTCAAAGAAGCCCAAATAAAAACTAAACAGTTAGTTTACATTGACTGTATCCTCTGTGTTGTTTTTCCTCTTCTAGATACTGGTCTCAGGTGCCCCTACCCCATGGCACCCATGCATTCCAGGCTGCCTGCCCGTTCTGTGCCACAGCTCTCAGCGGAGACCAAGGCTACATCAAGCTCATCTTCCAGGAGGCCATCGACTAATGGCCGCCTTATCCCATCATGCTGTTGCAGAGAACCACGGGAACCACGAGAACCATCAACCTCAAACCCCTGTTATCATGGGGTCATGGTGGCATGGATGAGAACTTTGTAGAAATCTATGTGCTTTTAACAATACCAAACGCTGTGCGGTGACCGTGGCTACATCAAGCTCATCTTCCAGGAGGCCATCCACCAATGGCCAGCTATCCCATCAGGCTCTTGGAGAGAACCATGGGAACCATCAGCCTCAGATCCCTCCCACCATGGTGGAATGGATGAGAACTTTGTAACCAACTATCATGACTTAAGCTTTTAACGAGCCCAAGCACTGCATGGTGACTAAGGGTTTGTTAAACTCATCTTCCAAGGAGCCATTAACTAATGTTCGCCAATCCCATCATGGTAGGTTGCTCCTCCTAAATGCCCCATGGGACTTTTCTGGAGATGGAGAGAACCAAGTCAACCATCATCCAGTTACCGTGGTTTCATGGTGACACAGAAAGTAACCAAGTGTACTACTCTCTTGAAAAAAATTGTTTTTCCCCTTCAAATATCTACGGAGGTTCCTACCAGTGCTGTAAGTTACCATGGAGGAGAGTGTCATATCATTAAGATCCTGTACATTGCATGTAGTGATGTAGAGGCTGAAGGGAATAGGATAAGCTAAAAACGGATTAAGATCCTTTTGCTGCACAATGTTTGGAGGAGAATTAGGCTGAAATCCACCCTACTCAAGAATGTTGCAAAGGCTCATGTGATTCACCTCTGACTTTGATCCTTCACAAGATAGCCTCAATGAAGGACTCTGAACGAGCCGTCTTACCAACTTCTGGATCCACACGCAATCACAAATCAGAGGGAAGGTGAAGACCAAGACTTGGACCTTAACTTTTGAATCCCTTGCATATAGGTTCTTGGTGGACCATGTATATTATATCTATGAGAATGAGAGTGTGAAGGAGCAAACAGGTTCTGAGAGTGCCCACACACATCATGTACTATCAATTAAAACCGGCAGCGCTTCATTTGTATCATGCCACCAATTACTACTGTGTGTGTGTGTGTGTGAAACGTAGCATACCTGTTGGATATTGGTCGTTACAGCATCTTCACACTATTTACCTACCAACTTCGTTATGCTATCAGATAAAAACTGCAGTGCTTAATTTGTGTCTGAATGCTACCAACTACTCTGTGTGTGTGTGTGTAAACTGTTACATGTTCAGCATTCAGTGATGTTATTGTCAAGCTATCTTTTCTATATCTTGACACTCCTCATCTGTCAAAAATTTCTGATAGCTTACCATTTGACCTCAGTGAGTGTCCACACTGTGGCAAAGCTGGAGAATTCCCATATTTTGAGCATGGAGTAGTGTGTGAACACCTTGTCTGTCAAGAGAGTGCCAATAGAGCATTCGAACCTAGAAAGTTATCTTTGGTTGCTGATAAATTTTGGAGAAGAATTAAGAAACATACACAAACTGTGTTCATTTACTGTGATTGCATGTTGGGGCATTTGTTCAGGGCTGCTTGTGTTCAGGCAAAAGCTAGAATTCGTTTTCAGGCTCATTTGAGATATTTTCCACACAAACTGGGTATCAATGCCAACTTTCAGGCTTTGTATGTGTAGATTTGCTGGCATCCCTGATTTGTTCCATTTTGTGTGTGTGACTGTCTACAGATGGCAAGTAGTAGTGTAGATACAATGATTACATCAAGATTACTGTTTTCCTACATGTTACATTACAGTATCTAGTCAAATGCTTGAGTGCCCAATCATCTGTCTCTGTTTAGTGTGGGTTGAAAAGGCCTGGGGTGTTTCACAAAGATCCTAAGTTGAACTTGAATTTTAAGTTGGACCTACAATTATGGAATGCTGTTAGCTGCTATGTAAAATTTATACAATTATTTTAGAACGCAACATAAAATTAGAAATCATTAATATTTTATGTTATCAAGGAGATTTCTTTCTCTCAATGTAAAATTTCTTACAATTCTAAAATATAAACAGGTATGCTAAGTTTGAATAATAATCCAAGGCTACAAATGGCTTACCGTAATATTAAGTCAAACTTAGGATTTAAGTTCAACTTAGAATCTCTGTGAAACATTCTCCTGGATACAGATAGCTTCCTTCATCCCTCTCTCAAAGTAACGAGTCTCCCTGTCCAAAGATGTGGACTGGTGCTTCTTAGGAACTACCAATACAGATGAAATTTCATGCTAATATTAGAGACTTGCATCTTGGCTCGTTTACAGGCATGCATATTAAGTGTTATTATTTACTGGTATTTATTAGCTCATTTCTTTGCACTGCCATTTCATGTGACCAAAAATCAGTGTGCCTTTTTTCAGTGAGTCATATCAAAGTGATCTTTTTATTTTCTTAGTAGGATTTCAGGTATGTTTTAATAGAGATGTATGATATTTATGGTGAATTTGGTGTCAACATAGAGCATTAGTCGTATATACAATGTAGAAAAAGAATTTCATTTTTGTTGATACCATACATATATACAGTGGCATAGTGTTTAATGTTACGTATTGGTAGGAATGCCAGTTATTGGAGGGCAACACCTATTTCCTTATTTTTCTAGCTAGGCCACTGTATGCTATGTATCGACTGATGAGAACATTTTTAGTTCAAAATATGTAATTTATGTATCTACTTATAGTGAATTATACTTTGTACACATTATAAGAAAGAAATTAGCCCTGTACTGCCGAAAAGTCTCCAGTTCATGACCTTGGTTGCTAAATAAATAGTTGATCAGTTCTGGGTCTGGATAAAACAAGTCTTGATGAAGGTTTACACTTACACACAAAGATGTAGGAAAACAATGTGCATGTAGTTAAAAGTAGTAGTTAAATAGTTAAAGCCCTTTTTATGACAATTTGGCACATACAGCAGCGGATATCTCTGATTATGTAGCCCTAGGCCACATGTCTACAAAAAGTAGTGAAAGCTACAGAAGGGGGCTAGTCCTCTGGTGACTGCAGTTAACTTTCCCTTCTCCAGTCTATAAATGCTAAGAAAGTGCTAGGCTAGAAGGCAGAAGGTATAATTTTGTTAAGTCTTTGGTATGTCCCGGTGTGGGTTTGAACCTTGGACCTCCCATGCATGTGGTAGACACTTTAATACCGCTAGGCCAACATGCCCAGTCAGTTAGTAGTGTAAACAGTGTTTTAAAGTGAACCGAGTCTTGTTGCTAACATCAATCATTACACTGCAAGGCATTACATAGTTTACCACAATTTGCCCAATTGTAATTGTAAAATGTGCAGCATATATGTGAAAGTCCCTTGGTTGCTTGCTTCTTTGGGTATATGTACATGGTCAACATTTTCCATTAGAAACTATATTCCTAACATGTTTGATGCAAAATACTGCTGAAAACTGCTTATCTACTATAAAAATGACTGTGTAATAAAATGAGTCATTATAGGGCCTAAATTTTTTATCCTAGCAGATTCTTGTACAGAGGTTTAATGAATTAGTTTCTTCTTCATTATTTAGCCTCTGAAGAAGATTATGCTAGGATAAAAAATGTAGGCCCTATATTGACTCTCATTCCTATCATGTTTGTAAGAGATAAAGACTGGAGATAAACAGTAATAGCTGCAAATTAGTCGGATGTAAGAAAAAATACTAATACTTCTATGATTAGATCATCTTAAGAAGTGCTTATTCCCATGCTTGTTTATAATCATATTGCCATGGTCGTACTAAATGATGTAAGAGCCATTAAGAGCCACCAATAGCCAATTTGAGTCGTGGAGTGTGCAGTGAAATACTAGAAGCAGTGAAGAAATTATAACAGCTACTTTGCTGCTAGATGTTGGAGCAAAGAGTGTACTGAGAGATGTGGAAGACTGCCTCAATAGGACTCAACTTGGGCATTGCAGAGAGCTGTGTTTGGCCTTCGTGTGTTGCGAGACTCAACGGAACTCAACCTAAGCACCACATAGTGATATGTTTGGTCTTGGGTGTATGATGAGGTGGCACAGGCCTGTTCAGGTTGTCCCAGCTGTAGTAGAGTCCACAGGTTCAGAGTCGGGAGTCCCAGACGAAATAACATGTTCCCATTTGTTTTACAATGTGATTCGGCTCCGAGTCCGAGTCGCAAGACCATCAAAAGCGGTCTCAAGTCTGGACTGCAGGTAGTCTCCCTGATCTCTTCGCATCCTATTTGTTCCAGATTTGGTAGCAGAATGTGCTATTGGCTCTTCACTGCACTTCCCATGGTTCTTCATGGCGCTCTTCAGAGCTCTTTGCGCTAATTTTGTATGACCCCTATATAAAAGTAATGGCAAAGTAGTATTAAAGTTAATTTGATTTATAATTTTGTTTCCATAGGAATGGGAAAGGAGTAATCATATTCAATTCATTTCAGTGTCAATTTATTTATTTATATTGAAGTTCCTCTTCCTGCCAGTTGCATACATGTCCATGCATCATTATAATAATTGTGTGTCGTTTGATCATTAACAACTCCACACTGAAAACGTGTATAACCATTTGTAAATACATTTTCTTTCCAGTGTGAGTAACTGTTGTACATAATGTGCCATACTGTACATAGACATGTTGTACAAATGTATGTTGTGATATTTCCGTTTGTAACTACATGCACATATGTACATGTAAGTATATTTGTATCATAAATATGAAACTGCTGTCTCTTTTATGAGAATATTGACCTATTTATTTTGATTTGCATTTAACTTATTGCTGAAACTGATAAAAACATGTACAGGGGTTTTCTTTTATTTAATCATTGCTTGTGTTTCACATTGAGGTGTATGATAATTGTCTTCAGAAATGAATATTGCAATGCCATTGACTTCTGTACGGCTGCCAAGGTTTATATAGTTCTAGGTAAAGGAGTTTCTGTATTTTTCCAGAGACTTTCTTTCTGGTTAACCTTGGTCGATGAAATACTTGTCAGTATTATACGTTTTAAATTATTTTACAGTAGAGCTTTATTTTTGCTTGACTAAATTATTTTGTAAATCAGTCATGCATGATATCATGGCTGTCATTGTGCTCTGAGTAATAAATATTTTGTGAACTCATAATATGAATTTGTAATAATGAGATTATGGAATCCCTTGATTTGTTTCTTATTCAGTAAATTTATATATATTTCATGTGGAATCTTTGGTTGGAAAGTCCTTAGTTCTGGTTGGGATTAAATTAAAATATTACATTTATTTAATTTTTTTGAGGTAATGCGTTTAACCTATTAAGGGTAGGGTCTAAGGAGAATGCAGGCTACACCAAAATAAAATCTTTTGTAATGCTCAATGGGTTGTTCCCTCGTAGCGGTATTTAAATATTAACTTATCTCACATGATGAGTTAATAGTTGAGTAGGGAATTTGATACACTGCACGAGGCTGAACAGTGGTATTTAATAGCATGCTTCAAAACTAAGCAAAAAAATATAAAACGTCAAAAACAAATGCATAAACAGGGTTAAATCGCAACTTTAGGATTAATCGCAAGTCAGAAAATATGTGCATTTGAGCCAATCCGATTTGCGCATTTAGGCACATTTTCCGACTTGTGATAAGTTGCGATTTATGGCAACACCCCTCTGGACTGCTGACCCGAGGCCATGTGAGCCTTGGGCCACCCAAGTCTTACTCTGTTCAAATTTGACTTGCCAAATGGGTTACCCAAAATATCAATATGTCTTTTTTTTTTTTTTTTTTGGGGGGGGGGGGGGGGGATGGGGTCAACCAATTCTGGTTTTAGGGCAACCAACATTTTAAAGGTTTTGACTCTCTATTTAACATGCTTTATAAGGGTCACTAGTTAAAAGATAAAATTAATTCTGAGCCTTGGCATTTTTTAATAGCTACAATTACTCCTAACCATCCCAAGGGCTGTTTTCACACTTACAAACAAATATAATGCTACTTGCATGTTGCAATATGTGGTCTTATGTTTGGTTACGTCAAAAAGCCTAAAGCATTAGGAGAGTGAATACATTAATTATAATAGGCTGTTTGCGTTTTGAAACTCGTTTTATTTCTGGGCAGCGTACACATGGGTGTAGATGTTTGCATTTATTGTACAGTATACAGTCAAACCTGTCTTAGTGGCCACCTGTCTGTAGCAGCCAATATGCCTGTAGTGGCCATTGTAATCCCCTGTAGAGGTAAAGAATGGTTCTCAACCGGTCTATAGAGGACACCTGTCTACAGTGGCCACTTTTCTAGCTTCACTCGGGTGGTCACTATCCACAGGTTTGACTGTAATTGAATTAGGAACACAATTCACAGATGTATACAACGCATTGCTGAATGGTAGGAGCAGAATATTTCATCAGTTTTTTGTGCAATTTTAGAGGTACTGAAATGTCAAAAGTGGAGTAATAGCAGATAATTGGGACTGGAAATGTCAAAAAAGGGTTGAAAATTAACTTAACCACTTTAATGCCTTCATGCATTGAAGGTTACTATTGTTATCACATGTGTTATGTTTCTGAATTGTAAATCATGTCATTGGAAGTAATTTTTTCTAGTCCATGGACCATATTTGGAATAGCTATTTATAGTGTGTTAAATTTTAACCTAGGGACTAGTTTAAGATGGGGTTAAATTCAAATCTCTGATGAGAATTTGGGCCTTCAGATTAGAGCTGCTATGATAAATTTAAAATCAATACAATGACAGGATTAGGGTATCAAAATAGTTGTGAATTGTCATTTACTTCTATTTGAATTCCTCGTCAAATTCATGGAATTTTTATATACAAAACTTGCCTTGAAGCCTTTGAGTTATAATTAAATGATTAATTTTCTTTTGCATTTTTGTTTGCACATGAATTGGCAATGAAAATGAATGGTAGAATTCTTAAATGCATTAATTGATATGTCATTTGTAAAATGTGGCGCAATGTGAAATAAAAAAAAGAAAACCTTTCCATTTTCAGAAAAAAAGAAACATGTATGTTTTGTTTTGTTTTCAAACTGGTTGCACATGATCTCCTTTTTACATGTATGAGGATTGTAGGCTAACCTTGATATCCCAATCCTTTGTCTTGATTGGTCAGTTATTTGAATGGAATTGTCAATTTTAGCACATCTAAATGCTTCAGGAGAAGACATCCCAACCAGCCCAGAGTTGCAATTACTTATTGCAAGTCAGAAAATATGCTCATTTGAACTAATTGGATTTGCACATTCAGTCACATGTTCTGACTTGCAATAAATTGTAACTTTACAGTGGATTGTACATTTCTGCAATGGGGTCTAGAACTGTATAGCACTTATTTCCGTTTTGTCTCATCCCAGTAAATTAACACAGAGGATTGAACATGTACATTTACCCCTGCTCTGCAAACACACACACATACATTTACACTCTCATGTCCATAATTTTATATCTTCCTCCTTCAAAAATCCCCAAACCATTATAAAGCCATCAAATATGTACAGTGTTTATACATTGACGAGTCTCAAATTCGACATCTGAAAGAAAAAATTACTCAAAACTTGGTACAATTTCATAATCATATTTTTGCAATACTTGCAATTTATTTTTTTAAATTTTGGTTGATAAAGCTGTACATCATATAGATATATATTTTGATTAATTCATATACATGTATATACAATGTACACCATATACAACAAAGTGATATGGGGAGAATAAACCCTTTTCTACTAGTACTTCATTTCTTTGAAGAGTTGGGACTGAATGTTTGCTTGGATCTTCTGAGTGGCTAGGAATAGAACCATTTTGGTTAAATTTCACATGAACCTTTTTTGCTCTAGTTTGTGTCTCTGCATGTATTTACAACATATCTGAGTAAAAGTTCTGCTCGGAGTCGAAATGTATAGAAAACAACGAAATTCAATAATCTGTCCTCTACAACATATCAGGATGTGATGAAAAACAATTTTATGTAGATGAAATATAACAATAAGAACAACTTGACCTGATATTGCTGGCTTAAAATGGATAACCTTTTTCAAAATAGCATTTCAATGGACAATGCTAGTCTTTCTCTTTAAAAAAAAAAAAAAACTTATTTTGGACAGTGAAATATAGGGGAAGTGTGAACTAAATAAAACAAATAAAAATCAGCTTTGCATTAAAAATCCTGTATGACTGTTCCCAATCACATACAGCTGTGTTATGAAATCAATCACTGCAGAATTACACATATGAAACATGCAAGTGATGAATGAAATAAAACAACTAAAATAAGTCCTGCACTTCAAGAAGAAATTTACCCACTGACAATCTATTTTCGATTATGTTCTCTATACACAAAAAAACAAAATTTCATGCCAATTTTTCTAACAATTTGATTGTGAGCAAGGGAGGAGCATCATTCAAAGTCACTCGTAGAATGGGTTAATCCCATTCATCTTGGTATTTGACAGAAATTATAGTTATATACAAAATGCACCTAAATAAAATGTAAATGTTACCTGCAAGCCATTATTTTTTGTATGGTAAATGAGAAATGTATAATCATTTTCAAGATACGAGTACAGTGAAGTAGGATTTTCATGTGATAATATTCATATTTATACAAACAGAACATTTCTTATTTACAAAAAATATGTACATTTTTGGTAGCATACATTTTTCATTTCAGTACATAAACAGTTTTATAATCTATTGATGAAAACTTCTGCACATCAATACAGTTGCCATGTTCTGCCCTATAAGTGCAAAACTTCATTCGCTGTATTTTTGTTGGGTTGATAAGACTCCTACACCAGACACCAAGGAGGTGTTTCAGAAAGATCCTAAGTTGAACTAAACTCTAAGATGGACTTACACATTATGGTAAGCCAATTGTAGCCTTGGAATAAAATAAATTCTAAAGCAAAAATTCCAGAATTTTAGACTTTTCATAAATTTTACAATATCCTTGCTAATAGAAAATATCAATGTTTTGAATAAACATTGTATGCATTTAAACATAACTTTTACAAAAAGAAAATCAAAGAAACCAACGGCTTTCCATAATGTTTAAGTCCAACTGAGTAACTTTGTGAAACACCCCCCCCCCCCCCCCCCCCAGCTTGTAAAGTGTACATGAATTACATGCTCCAGATAAAACAAATTATTAGTGCTGCTTTCCAACCCTTCCTGCATTACAAATTATAAAAATTATAATAATATACCAGCATTTATATTCCCCATCAATCTATAATTTTTTTCTGAGGCGCATTATACTGTACAGTATATTATTTAATATCTGGCTGAACTTTTGGGGTTTTGAGTCACAAGCAAATTTCAGGGGGCCTTTTTAGATATTTTGGAGCAAAATTGACTGAAGCTCATGTACATTACATTGTATATTCTGACTGTGTCTGCTATATATCAGTAGATTTGTCAGGCGAGTATATGTTTTTTGATAAAGATGGCTGTAAAAGATACAAGATACAAGATGTACAAGATAAAAGTATACAATTATTTGAATTTACTTCAGTTGCATAGAAGTATTTTAAATCAATTGTAATACAAAATTACACTTAAATTGCAATATTACATGACATGTCTTACATGTACAGTAAAATAAATGTGAAAAACAGTAAATAAAAAGAAATTATATTATGAATAAATTGTATTTTATTGTAAAGTGTTAGCTATCTAGAAAATACTACTTTCTCACAGAAACATGTGAACTGTTAACATGTTGCACTTTCCTTTATATTTTCATTCTTTATTCACACACTTCTGTTCTATATATTAGCTAGGCCCTCCTATATTGTTACTATAATTAGCTTCTTTGAAGCATTCATAGTATACTTCTTCTTTAATACAGTTTTCATACATGTGGCACTAATAATCAAAGTTATGAGAAACTCTCTCCAATATCAATAAAGTTGAGCTGAAATAGATATAGATTCAATAAATAACTTTTCAATTTAAAAGTTTTACCTAATTTGTGTTGTTTATCTAAAATACTTGAGTTTAACTCTGAAATAAATTTCATTACAATCAAACATAGGAGGAGGCTAATAAAACTATTAAAACAACTAAAAATCAACTCTACCAATTTGAAAATAGAGGAACACAACCATTCATCTGAGTTGTCACTGAAGCATGCAAACTTTATATTGAGGTAAAAAAAAGAAAAAGATGATGACCATTTAACAGAAAGACTCTGGGAAGTCGTCATATGTCTATTGATGAACATGCTTTGAATTCCTTCATGAACTTTAAGTACATAGAAAGTATGGTGTAGACATTGCTGTTTGACTACTTAATCATTCACGGCTTAGTGACAGGCAGAGATATGGGAAATCAAAAGCATTTTGTGTGTGCAGGAGCAGTTATGCTACAGATATAATGCTAATAATTAAATACGCTGCACTATGATTGACTTGGAATTTTATTGAACATTGCATACCAAAAAATGATGGTTAAATTCACATTTAGATATATTTTGGAGAAGAAGTATAAAGAGGGACGAGAGAAGAAAGAGGAGGGCGGAGGAAGAAAAGAGGGAAAAGTGATGAAAAGGGGAAATTTGTGACCCAATCTATCAAAACCCTGCACTTAATAAATGGACTACTAAGTTCACATAATGTATATAAAGGAATTATGTTAGTAGCATGTAACTAATCATATCTTTGCCAAGTATTGTCTGATTTCTTTTAAACATATGGCACCAAAGTAAAGCTTATGAGTCCTCTCTCATGGCTTTGAATCTCCATTTATTTTTTGACCACAAAGTGCTGGGTTTTGCTGGATCCGGTCACATTTATCAAGTGAAGAGAAGCAAGCAGAATTTCATTCACTTACATCTCACATAGAATGAACATGATCCACATGAAAGGGGGAATGGAGGGGAGGGGGGAGGGGGGGATGAGATGGACAGGCAACAGGAAATGAGAAGAGAATGGTGAGATAAATACAGTACCATAGAGGGCAACAATGAGTGACCTCATGAATCTAGTCATTCTTTACAACCTCGATCTAACTCATTATCACACAGGGAATATGAGGAGGGCGTGATGTGGAGGGTAGAGGCAAGGGAGCAAGGCAAAAATGGGAAGATAAAAAGACGATCACTGGCTGTGTCACGAGTCGAGTCCAAAGAGCTCCACGATGAGGGGACTGAGGTCCTGCTCCTGCACCTTGACCGCCATGATCTCACTCAGGTGGAGGATGGACATGTCACGCAGGGTGGTCAGCTTGGTGATGAGTTTGGTGAAGAGGAACGGGCGGTCAGGGTGGAAGACCTTGGTAGCTGACTGCAGGGTTAGGATCATCTCCAGTTGCATCTCCTCTACCGTTCCCCGGTCTTTCAAGTCAGAGCGATCTGGAAATAGGGTTAGAAATAAACATACTTTAGTTAGAAAAACTACCATTTTGTCAAATTTAAGATTTGTTTAGTCAAGAGGAACTGACTGCAGGGTTAGGATCATCTCCAGTTGCATCTCCTCTACCGTCCCCTGGTCAGAGCAATCTGGAAACAGGTTTAAAAGAAAAATCCACCTTATTGGTTTGTTTATTCGATGGTTAGTTAGTAAAGAGAAATGGACGGAAGGGGTGAAGACCTTGTTGGCTGACTGCTGGGTTAGGCTAATCTGGTAAACAGGATGGCTGACAGAAATGTAAAATTAATTTCTTGCAGAATTTGCTCCAATCAGAAAGATCTGGTCTCAAGTCAGATTAGATTTCCTAAAACAACATTTAGCAGAGAGAAAACTTATTGGACAGATATCACGTTTTTAAGTGTGTGTGAATATTAAATGCAGTCATATCTGAACAAAAAATCACCCATCTAAACACAACAACAAAAGTAACTCCCCCCCCCCCCCCCTAATCAAAATAGCGTAACTTTTTAACAAATAGGGTTTTAGCAACATAACTTGGCAGGAACGTTTCTAAACTTATTGGCTAACGTCTCTGTGAAAATGAACTTGATCCGCCATACCATGCATGAGTGAGCACACATTAAAGGCAAAATGTCACTTTTCAAAAGTCACAAGAGTCAAAAAGTGACAATTTTGCCTTTGATGTGTGGTCACTCATCCATGACTCGACGGACCAATTTAATTTTCACACAGAAGTTAGTCAATAAATGTAGGAACAATCCTGCCGAGTTATTTTGCTCAAAACCTTTTCGTTAAAAAGTAATGTTATTTGATTAAGGGGGACTTTTTGTGTTGGGTTTAATTGATCAGTATTGTTGGAATAAACTCAACAAAAAAGTAAGTCCCCTCCTGATTAGAATAACATAACTTTAAAAAAAAAATGTTTTGAGCGAAATAACTCGGCAGGATTGTTCCTACACTTATTGTCTAACTGCTGTGTAAAAATGAAATTGGTCCATTGAGTCACGCGTGAGTGAGCACACAAAGTGCCAATCTTTCCTTTGATATCCCCTTAATCAAATAACATAACTTTTTAACGAAAAGGTTTTGAGCAAAATAACTCGGCAGGATTGTTCCTACATGTATTGACTAACTTCTGTGTGAAAATTAAATTGGTCTGTCGAGTCATGGATGAGTGACCACACATCAAAGGCAAAATTGTCACTTTTTTACTCTTGTGACTTTTGAAAAGTGACATTTTGTCTTTAATGTGTGCTCACTCATGCATGGCATGGCGGATCAAGTTCATTTTCACGGAGACGTTAGCCAATAAGTTTAGAAACATTCCTCCCAAGTTATGTTGCTAAAACACTATTTGTTAAAAAGTTACGCTATTTTGATTAGGGGGGGAGTTACTTTTTTTTAAATGTTTATAAAGACGAATATTCCTCAAAATCTTGACTCCATTGGAAACATTTGCATAAAAATGAACCTGTTTATAAAGACCACACCTTCTTTAATTGTAAGTTAAAATCAACTTTCTGTTGTGAAATATTTGCAAGAATAATGTATGTATATATTTAGAAATTAAATACCAAATACAAATTTTCTTAGAGTTCTAGATATATAAAGAATTCAACACTTCAAACATATCAAATATATACACAATTTAAAGTACAATATCCTTTTACCTGGTGAGAGTAAGGCGGCAGCAGTGAAGAGTGCATACTCAGCTGTGGTGAGCCCACAAGCCTTGGTGTCCCTCATGAATTCAAAGACCACTTCGGGCAAGGTGGAGAAGCCCAGCTGGTACATCATGTGCACATCAAACTTGTCCCCATTAGTGTCGTTGACAAGACAGTCCTTGTCCAGTGCGTAGGAGTCCGCACACCTCAGCAGGAGGGCATCCACAATGCTGGACTTGATTAGCACTGCCTGGTCGTCGCAGGACAGGTTGGTGAAGCCTGGGATGCTCTTGGCAAAGTGAATGGTCTGCTTGACCAGCACAGCAAACATGTCCATGGCAATGTGCAGCATCTCCTTGTTCACAGTGCGCTTGGCATTTATCTTTGACTGGTTCTCTGCGCTCATCTTCCCGCTGGTCAGAAACGAGGTCACTTTCTGGAGGGACTGAAGGAATGGGCTCATTTTGACCTCCTCCTCACCGACATCTGTCGGCATGTAAAAGTTGCTCGATGATGCCGAGGCAGAAGGCAATGCCATGGACATGTGCTGATCACCTTTTCCTTTCAGTAGTGACACGGCAGCCCTTTTCACCATCTCAACGATTGTCTCCTTGTTCTGCGAGGACGATGCCATGGCTGCAAGCATGGCCAATGCTTCCGCTAATCCACTGGAGGCAAGTTGCGCAAAAGCAGCAAGGTCATCTTGCGAAGATTGAGAATCCTTGTTCCCATTCTGATCACCGGATGAGGATGATGACGAAGCAGCCGATGTTGTGTTTTGCATGGCTTGTCCTGGGAAGCTGATGGCACCGGAGGCTTCAGGTGCATTGTTTCTGATGGAGCCCATGATACCGCCTAGAATAGTATCTGCAATAGTGTCGTTGAGCATACCCCCTCCAGTGCCAATGATCTGTCCCACAAGGGTGGCCAGGCTGATGAGGGTATTGAGGTCCTGTCCCTGCACCATGGTCCCTATCGTCTGGATCACCCTCATACCCTGCTCCGATGATACCAGGACATTCAGCGCAGATGCTGGGTCTGTGATCTGACCACCAGTGGCCAGTGAAGTCAATTTATAAATCGTGTCAGTGCTCTGTCCCGTGGCAGCGGAAAGAATAGCCAGGGGATCGCTATCCAGTGAAGCTGTCAGTACGGCACCTGCTGCCGCTGTAACAGATGGCAGTGATTCCGAGTTTGTATTGGCACCGACAGGCTCAGTGGCGGGTTTGAGTTTCTTTGGTTCCGTCTCATCTTCTTCTTCATCATCATCGTCTGAAGTCTCTGTTGAGGTGCTGGGACTTTTGTCAGAACACTTGAGTTTGCTCCAGTGTGTCATCCTGAACAAAGGTACATCTTTCTGCGATTCAATAGAGAAGAAAGCAATAATTTATGGAGCAATTCTTCATTTATAGACATATCTATACATGTACACGCACAGAGGACATGATTGTTATAGTGATACATATTTTCTATATCAAATTATGAGTTAGCACCACTTAATGAACAATTACACAAAATATACAAATTAAAAATATGCATGTAAATGCCTTGTACTTTATTTGAATTAATAGAATGTCACTTAATGAAATAAACACTTTTATTTATATCAAAGACATAAAGTAAGTGTTTTTTCAATCCATCTAAAAATTAATTCAAAACTGAAGACACAACTCTTGTATCAACCATATATCAAGTTGAGGGTAAATAAAAGAAAGACAAATGGGATGTCTCATTACCGATAGGTGCTTAAGAACTTCTGTTGATGCCTTGTAGCCCTTCTCTAGAGTAGACATTAGCTGTTCTTGGGCCGCTGTGAGCTGGGGGTATGCAGGGCTGATGGTGAGGAGTGTCTGGGTGGAAGTGCCCGAGGGGTCGGTTGGATCAGCTGGTAACATCCCAACCTGATTATCACCAAGCAACACTTGTGGATTGGTGGACAGGGCTGCATCATCTGTTTTAAAGATTGCGACCGGTGTAGCAGTTGGAGGAGTGACTACTGCGGTGACGGACACTGGCCCCGTCTGCTGCTCGGGGCTGTTGGATCTTGAGCTGGACGGGGTGGTTGTTCCAGATGCTCCTGTCACAGTGGGTTGAGCCAGGGCAGGGGTGAGACTCTGGGTGTGCGTAGCCTGTGCTGATGGAGTAGGAGGTGCTTGCATGGATGTGGTGGGAAAGGTCTGGACAGCTGGGCTTGGTGGAGGGAGGGTAGAGGAGGTCTGGGTCTCTGCTGGTTGTTTTGGTTGTTTCCTCTTGCGCTTCATTCTGATGAGAGGTTTGCGGGTCTTCAACCTGTCCTTGTCCCATACCCCTACAATAAGCAAAAGAAAACATTTCAATAATCAAAGAGTTGAGAATTACAATTGTATGTATCAAAGCACTGAAAGCTAACCTGCTCATAATTAAACTGCCGTAAAGCCCACCGTATATAGTCATAATAATGACATGTCATGGGCTAATGAGCTACAAAGTCTCAATAAATACAAACACGCATGTGGGGCAGGGCTTAGTTATATACCACAAATGTAATTGAATTTTTACTAACATACAAATTAATGTTCATGACTTGTCTGATGACATGGAGACAAGCAATTTAATCAACCTGTACCAAATAATTTAGCCTCCCAACATTAGTTATTGCTATGTCTTGCAAACATCATGCAAGCTTCCAGGATACCAAGAAACACCTACGTAATAGGATATGCATACAATTTTCAACTCAAGTTTTTCAATTTTGGTCTTCCTTCCATCTTCCTTGGATACATAATATCAGGTGGTGACAAAAAATGATTTTAAGACAGGTGATAATGGCAACTTAAAGGGGACCACCAGGCAAAGAACAGCACGGTATTATATGTTTTTGGAACTTGTGTGATATCAAATAGATGCCCAACACTTTGCAAAGGGTCGTGTAATTCATAAACAATACAATTAATTACACCACTTACAGAAACAACACGGCCTAATGATGGTTATGTATGCGCCAAACATCTGCAAGTGCGCCAATTCTATTCACGCATATGTTTGCCGACAATAGAATCACGGATGACGTGTTTGTCCTAGACAATAGATAGTTTTCGTCTGCAGACCTGTTAAACACGTTCTTTAGTATGGTGATGTGTTTTCCTATAATATAATTTGTCTGGAAACCAATTTTTCTGAACTTGTTGGTAGAATGAACTACTACAAATGTTACCTTTCATTTATAAGAATATTTATTTTGGGGTGTTGGTTCCCTTTAAACTGAGTTACAGGAAACAAATGAGTTGCTTACGCTCTACTTTCATGCCGTACGCAAGGCATTTCTTCATTCGACATGCAGGGCAGTGCCGCCTCGTGTACAGGTCCATGTTGCAGTTGCCTCCTTGCTGACAAGTGAAGGTTGCTCCCGATCGGTTGCTACGCAGAAAGAAACTCTTGCATCCCTCGCACGAGAGCACGTTATAGTGGACACCGTTTGCCCTGTCCCCACATATGAGGCAGAGTCGGTCATCGTTGCTCCCATCGTTGTCGTTGTTGACAGGGATGCTGGTGATTGTGATTTGGTTTGATGGGTTGGACTCGGCCATTGTTGCTGGTGTGGTAGTACTGTTTGTTGTGGCAGTGGTCACCACTTGCTCCTCAGTGACAATGCTACCAGCCATCTCCACTGGAGCTTGCATCTGAAAATATACCACAAATATTTCATTCAAATATAAAGAAAACTGAACAAATAAATGTATCAAATATATGAAAAAATGAGCACAGAAAAGGGGCTTCATCGGGTTTGAACCAGAGTCCTCTGGATTGCTAGACCAATGCTCAACCAATGAGCCACAAAGACCCTTGAATGGGGGAACTTCATGTGAAACCCATTTCAATGCTAGCAAAAGCTAGAAGCTATATAAACCCGACACTAATCCAGGGATAATGAAATAAACTTTTATACAGAAAGTGCGAGGAATTACATGTTCATCAATGGAAATTATATCATATTGATTCTTCCTCTCTGGGCTAGTGGGATTACTAAGATAGAGTCAATTTTAACATGTGACTTACCGTGACTATCTGCATGACCTGATTGCCCCCATTCTGGTTGAGTTGGTTCTGTCCAAGCTCTGCCACAGCGAGGGCAGCAGCCTCGGCCACATCCGCCACAGTCAGCACCTGGACAAAGGTCACCGTGTTTTCCTTCACTCCCTCACTCACCTCCATCATGATCACCAGAGGTTACTACTGCAAATCAATCAACATTCTTGAGTTTCATTAAAGTTTTTATTATAATGCAATTCTATAACAGTAATTCAAACTCCTGAACATCAGCTACTGTAAGAACTTGGACAAAGGTTGAAGGTGACTGTCTTCCTTTCACTCCATCACTTACCTCCATCATAATCGCCACAGGTTTCTACTGCAAATCAATCAAAGTTTAATTTAAGATTTCATTTAACAGTAGTTCAAACTCCTCAATATCAGCTACTGTCAGAACTTGGACAAAGGTAGAAGGTCATTGTGTTTTCCTTCACTCCCTCACTCACCTCCATCATGATCACCAGAGGGTTTCTACTACAAATGAATGAAATTACAAAAGTTTCAGGTGAACAATTCTCAACATCAGCTACTGTCAGAACTTGGACAAAGGTTGAAGCTTATTGTGTTGTCCTTCAATCCCCTACTCACCTCCATCATGATCGCCACAGGTTTCTACTGCAAATCAATCAAATTCATCAAAGTTTTAGGTCTTCTAACACACATTTCTCAACAGTAATTCAAATTCCTTAGCAACATCAGCCAAGTTCACACTTGTGGAAAGGTCAAAGGTCACTGTCTTCATTTAATTTCATTACTCACCTCCATCATGATCGCCACAGGTTTCTACTGCAAATTAATAACATGGGTGAATATTTCCTAACATGCCTACTAATTATAACAGAGAAAACATGATATACATACAGTATACATACCTCACATTAAAAATCAAGTTAGCAGCGCCAAACACGTCAGAAGTAATAGATTGATCCACTCTTGTGGAACGTGAGTACATCGGTGCCGCTTGATTCCTTGTTCTTCAGGTTCTGTAAGGTAACAATATATTTGTAAAAATAATTATCAAATTATCATTCTTTGAAATGCAAGGCTACACACACATACAGCACTTGTATTATAAAAACAGTAATAATGCACAACCATGTTTTTTAACATTCCCACATTTCCAATTTTAAATTGGATTTCACTTTGCCATTTTGCAAAGTTCTTAAACTAGTCAAGTACCAACCTAAAACTGCACACATGCAAGTCACTTGTGTAATATCACTGGCGTACTGGTGGGGGGCTTGGGGGGCGCTTGCCCCCCCCCCCCCAAATAAATTTAAATCATGGCTTTTATCTAATTCGATAACAGTGATTGAAAGAAAAGAGTATTTCTTTAGACAAGAAAACTCAGATTTTACCTTCCCAAGTATGCACCAGATTGCATAATTTCAACTAAAACATTGCAAAAGCACCTTTACCGTGCACCCACCTACCATCACACCCTCCCATCACCCTTCCCCCTCTCGGTTATCGTTTCGCTCCCTAGGGAATCGGTCTTGTATACGTCTGGAATACAATGTTCATGTTGTTTTGTCATAAAATAATGCTTTTGATGCACTGTTTGAACTGAATATGTCACTTTGCGAATATTATTTTGGGGGTGCATTTTTGTTTTTCTTCATGAATCAATCATAACCCCTTCTGGTTAAGAATCATGACAATGACGACGCACTAACGCACATTATAGTACATGTCGTCAAGTCAGAATTTCCTTTCCAGGTATGCACCAGATTGCACAGTTTCAAGTCCAAAAATGCAAAAGCTCCCTACCGTGGGAGGGGGGACACCTCCCTCCCACACCCTCCCCACGCTCAGTCGCTTCACTCCTTCCGGCTTGGTCGCTTCGCTCCCTCGCAATATCCGGTGGTGATGCGGATTTTGTTTAGCCCCCCCAAAAGTTTTTGCTCATTACGCCACTGTGTAATATAATCATGGGTGCAATGTTTATATTATTGAACCCATTGCCTACAGGAACCTGGTGGGCCCTGTATGCATCCTTTGAGGTTGCAATATCGAGTACTTTTTAGGGAATAGGTTAACTTTGCATCCTTGTTCTGTCTTAGAATTACAGTCCTACAAAAGTCTGCTCAACAACATGGAAGCACCACAATCCCCATGCATAAACAATATGCAATGTTACACACACACACACAGACTCCAGAGTATGCGTGTTTGATATACCGTACATGTAACTAGATGGAGCCTTGAAATTAACAGAGAAAAAACACAAATATCTCTATTAAAAAGACCCATTTCTATTTCTTTTTTTTTAATTTTACCTATTAACATGATTATAATTTTTCATTTTCTTCAGAAAATGATGAGAAACTTTAACCTGTTCACTACAAAATTCTGACATCTCCGTAGACTTTGTACACAACCCACCCGGTTCCTGTAGTCAATAAGTTAATACCAAATATGTAGATGCTACTTTGTACATTAATTATCTTATGATCGGCCATAACAGTCGCTATCTAATTACAACAATGTAATTTGCCAATACGTCAAGAGGGCTTTAATTATTCATCCATAGACAATGTATGTATGCTGTATGCTAAGGTTAAATGGGAGTACCACCTAGCCATTACATTTGCACATCCTACTTTTCTTCATGCAGTAATTACATGACAATTACTTGTATGTGAAATGTATCTTTGCTAATTTGCTATGATATAATTAAATTACTGACTTTAACATTTCCAGACCATAATAATTTATTTTCAAAATGTAAATTTTACAATGTAAATTGCCCAGTTGGGCAACCAATTATGTCAGAATTGTTAATGTTTTTCTTTGTTTGGGATAACCTTATTCTGGTTTCAGGCTACCAAAACTTTTACATGCCTGACAGGGACATCGTGAAGAGAAAAAAGTTTCAAGCACAGCTGGTATAATGACTTGTTAAAGAAATCTAGTAACATACATAGTAAAGATCCACACAACTTACATAGAACTCTAGTGGTTCTCCTATACCATGTATTTGTATTTATAACCAATAGAATCATGTAACAGTTTATTTTTATTTTTTCCCTTTCATTATAAGATATTTACGATTTAAGTGTTCAGATTTTTACTGGAAAGTTATTACTGTATACAAAGTCAGTGCAATGAGTTAGCGCATAACTTTGACTTTTCACATCCAAATATGAAATGTTCACATATTACTCACTTGACATAATCAGATCACAACAATACACATTTTATCAACAATTCATCACTTTTATGTGAACAAAGTTACTAGATCCTTTTAATAATGTCTAAATTGGATGTGATTTAGCTTCATAATGTCCTTGTACAATATAAATCTACAACGACAATAACAATAACAGCCCGAGTCACGTGCATTGAATTTGCAAAGTGATCATGTGAACAGAATTCTCAGTATGGCTTCCCTCAGGAGTTCAGTTTGACCTCACAGGTCAACTAAATGTATTGTGAATATTGTATACTCAGGCTTCTATATAGGATCAGGCAATCAAACTGGGGGGGGGGGGGGGGGGGGGGGGGTTGGCTCTAAGAAGAGAACATGGTTCTTCCCCAGGAATTAATCTTTTCAATACATTGCATAATTAACAACTACATGAACTGGACACTTGCACACATATTAATATTCAATAAGTAAACAAAACTCTGCTACAAAACATAAATAAATCAAAGTGTCCGAAATGTTCCTCTTCCAGTATGCTACAGGTTTACTAATAGAATCCAGCACATTTTTTATGAACATCATTCTATGGAATTATCAATGCTACACAAGCCTACAATGAAACAGTAAGGAAACATGGCATAGATGGGTATATATAGCCATCAAGTATTCATATAAATTAGGGAATTTCCCTTACACAGGCACACAAATAACAAATAAACCTGGTGCTTGGAATAAACATCCCCAGAAAAATGCAATGTTCTAAAATTGTCTAATAGAAAGCAAAGTATCAACAAATACAATACATGTTTTTATATTTCTTTTTTCATGGTTTTCTTGATAACATGATGAACAATTATAATGCAATTAAAACTTATTTCATGGCACAGCCAAAATGAAAGCAACTTCACAAAAAAAGCAAGCTACGGTATAATCTGCAGCAAGTTGTTTAAAAACGAAAGTCACTTTAACAATGACCTTGTACATGTACAATGTATGCATGCGTGCAGCCATGCATCATACTCACCGGAATGTTATTCTAGTCATTTATCCCAATTTCCACTTCCAACTAGTAATGGTATTGTGACACTTGATCCCCGTGTCCAAAATCTGCAAAGAAGTGATCGAAAAGAGAGGAAGTACATGTAAAATCTGGAACGCCAATGGCTCATTCAAGGATATGACATTGTATTGTATACACTAGCTGCAAAACTATAGTGGGCTTCACACACACACACACACACACACACACACACACACACATTATTGCGCAACAATGTGCATGTTCTAGTCCTCCAATATTTTTCTTAAACATAATAACACAGAGTCACAGACTGATAATTAGCATTTGGAGGAGCAAATCACAAGGATAAATTGCAACTTAACAAAGAAAAAGTTCTGTCAAATATACTACAACGAACACATTTGAATACAAACTCTCTTTTTCACAAGTTTGACACAAACACAGAAAATAAGAAAAACACACAGAACTATTCTCGGACACTTACATCAAACTCTGCATATGTCAGTTAGTGTAAGCAGTAGAAATGGGGTACGTCCACACAAGTGTAAGGTGGTTAATTTTGTTTGTTTGAACAAAAAAACACAATCGCAAATGTTCATACAATAATGCAGAAAATTATTTTGTAGACCCCTGAGGAGGTGAACACAGAGCCTCATCTACTAAAACTTCCAGCTGAAAATCGATTCTATCCTTTCACACACAGAATTAATGTCAGACACTTGAAAAATATGGTACACCATACTCGATACATAATATGTAAACTTCATAAATATGTCAATTCGTGTAAACAGTCGAAATAGTTACATGTTTACACAAGGGTAAGAATTTTAAGATTTGAACAAAAAAGTGTTTGGCTACACAATTCTTGAGAACTCGCTGAAGAAAAATTAAATTGAATCAAATCAAAATACAATTTTACGTTTCTATAAAATCCTAATTTGTCTTTACATTACATCTGATGGTTCAAATTAAAAGACGTTCATCTCCAAAATTGTAATCAACCTGTTCCTACATGTACGCTTATCTTGATTATTTCTTGTAACTAATTCAAAGGTCAAATGTCGGATTTACATTATATCTACTCAAAGTTAAATTTATTGAAATCATATTTTGTTAACAAATTTTACTAATGTATCATGCATAAAGTGTGCTTTAATCTACAATACTCAAAGGGGACCATCATGCAAAGAAAGGCACATGCTTATTTGCTTTAGTACAGTTATTTGATATTAAATAAATGTACAACATCTTGGATTGTGTAATTTATCAAATATGCAATTGAATCACCTAAATTTACAGAACATAACCACAGGGTCTTAAGTTCTGTGAGCGCCAATTGTTTGCAATGTGCATCCATTTTACACACACCTCCTTTTGGCGACAATATAATGTGTAAGGCCTAGACAATAGACAATTCTTCTTCTGCAGATCCATGAACACTTAATTTAGTATGATGATTAGTTTTTAAATCATAGAATTTTTCTGGAAACCTATTTTTCTGACTAAAACTAAATAGAAAAGTATTTTTGGGTTTTGGTTCCCTTTAAATCTTGAGAAAAGATGAGGAATGTAGGTGTCTGTAGCCGAGGACCTCTAGTAAACTTTCTTAAAGTTTGCCTTTGAAGTGTCACGCAAACTGATTCCCTTGTTTACATAATGCCTAATATTTATGGCGAAATGGGAAAAGTGCATAACAAATCATGCATCTCGCATTGATTTTTTGCTCTAAATCAAGTGAAAAAAAGAAGCTTTAAAGTAGATTCTTGTGCAAACCCTAAGTCCCAAACTGAACTCATGATGATGTTGTTTATAATGAACAAACAAGCAGATATGATTAAATTATGATGATTCCTGAAAAGAATGGAAATTTCAGCTTTTGCTGATAAATTACATTCATACATTATCAGTATGTATGTAAATATGACAATTAATTATTTAGAAAAGCCCTGAATGTATTGTTATTTTCATTCAAACATCTGGGGGTCAAAAATATACAATACGGGCCATGCAAACAAAAGAAAACTAAATCATCTGCTGAATGATTGATGCATATTTTCCCATTAAATTTTAAGAATTATGAAAAAGCAGACAGCTTGATATACAAACGATACCATGTGTTAACTCTAAAGTCATGATTTCAACAATCATATTGTGTCAAGCCGTCAAATTAAATATTGTACAACTGATAGGAATTGAAATCTATTCCTCACAGATTTAAAAAGCAAAGTATGTGATTGTATAAAAGCACTTACCAATTTATCAACCTTCAACATCTTGATTTAACCAAATAAAAAAAAGCATTCATATTATTCACTTCCTAGAAGAAATGTAGCTAAGAAACTTTTCACAATTCCCATTGGAAATACAGTTTATAAATTAGGAGACGAGTCATTTCACATATCCTGCAATTAAACATATATCCTATTGTAATCTAACATCAGACCATGTCTTCCACAGCATACTTCAGGATGATAAGATGATTTGAAGTCCAAAGTCTGTGCACATAATGGCCTAAAATGTGTGCACGGTTTATGGGCAGGGCAGCATCATCTTCTAAAGTTAATACTTAACTCAATACTCACACTTGATCCTGTCTTGGAACCACTACAAAACTATATATAGATAGCAACACTACTGCACATATATTTAGTACTGTGATATCCTGGATTGCTCCATACAATTATGAACACTATGAGATGCAGTATTCAATGTCATTAGATTGCACACCAATTTGGTAGCCTGAATTAGTTCATTATTACTGAGTTTACGTTAAATTGTAGGTATCTGGAGAAAACCAAATCAATAATTTAAAAAATTGCTATATGATATCCTAATCTAGGCTATAGGTTTCTTTGTGTATGGATTCATGTCTACATACACAACACAACACACACAACACACAACACAATAAACAAAAATACAAATATTGTAAAATACACAATGGGCTATTCCACGTCACTCACGTTACGTTTGCTCCAAAATCACAACATGTTTCACACTCCAGTTCTTTTTAAAAAGAAGCTGTCGCCTCAATTTTGTTTTCATGACATACCACTAGGGCAAACACATATGCAAAGGGTAGTAAATGATTCAACACTTTGTTCGATATTTTTTTAGAGGAGGTTTTAATGAGCTTCACTCACGTTACGCGTTTTGCCCCCTGTAAATTTTCAATGAACTTTGCATGAAACGCAAGCTAAAACTATAAGACTTCAGAGCAAATTATGTTGATGCAACTTTCTATTACTTCCCAAGAACATATTAATACTGTTTAAAGTTAGCCTCTTTCATTCATTTTTTAAAGAACGGACATTAAACAAAAAATGGACCGTCACTCACGTTACGTCACTCACGTTACAAAATGAAAGTGCCATAGCTATAACATGGGGTTTTATGATATTACATGCAAATTTAATTCTTTTGCAAAGAATCGTGTTAAAAGCCTAAATTAATGATATTTAGGGGAATTCACAACCTCTAGCTATAATTATTTGGCCAAATTTGCATGTTTGTATAAATAGCAATATTAATGTACACACGGCTATGTACCGTCACTCACGTTACAGTGTTATAGCATGGGTTTTCATGATATATTACATTCAAATTTTTTTTTTTGTGCAAATAATCTCGTTAAAAGCCTAAATTAAGGATCTTTAGAGGAATTCACTACTTTTGGGTGTGATTATTTATCAAAAAATTGTACTTTTCATAACGAGCAGTACTAAATTGCACTTGAAATATTGTCACTCACGTTACATCGTCACTCACGTTACAGTTTTCACGCTGATAATACGTGATGTTCCCAGTCAATACAAACCTTATAATTTTTGGAGGATATCTAGGCCTGGTAGTAGGAGGAAAATTTAGTTCGGCCCGATTCACTCTCATTTAACAAAAGAAATAGAGAGAAAATTGTACTTTTTTCGTCACTCACGTTACATTCCACATGTCCTGTGTACTGGAAAATATTGTTGAAAAAAAAAAATCATCTGATAAGCCCACAAATCACTATCATTCAGAAAGTTAGACACATAGTCAAACAAATAAAGTCAGAATTAATAAGTTTTTCTTGGAAATAAGTTGATAATATGCTCTTGATTATTTGGCAATAATATTTTTCAGAAATTTGATGAACAACCAATTTGAGCAACAAAAGTGGCGCCATTTTCCTTAAAATTATCAAAAGACCACAATATTTTGGATTTTGACACTTCAGGTTATATATTTTGAAGTAACAATAACAAAAATTTGCAAAGACACATTTGAAATTTCATCATTTTGGCCATACCTCCGTGGAATAGCCCAATGCATCTACTACAAAAGTGGGATTAAAGTGTTCCAGACACCATTCATGTACATGTATGTAAGCTGGTAAATTTAATGCAGTTTCATAGACATTCTAAAAGATGATATCACAAATAATTACCAAATAATTCTGAATATGATGACATAAATGGTACCCTGGGGTACCAAACGAATATCCGCCATTTTGTTTAATTATTTATTTATTTTTTAGGGCTGTACCAGGGTATAGCGTGCATACAATCGCGCGCTGCACTGCATACACAACGCAATACGGTTGTGCTTCGAGTGGACACAAGATGGCGCTACACAACGCGGTACCCCGGGGTACAACGGTACCCCGGGGTACCGCGTGTGTCATCATATGACCCTAGCCTAGCTTCATGAAACCCACCTCTTCACTCCATCACTACTTCATGGAAGTATGTGATTATTCAACTGACTGAGCAAAGTCAATTTTCTGCAAAACTGAATGTGAAATTTGCAATGCATTGCTTGATAATGACATTGTACATTTTGAAATGAAGTCGCAATATGAATGGGCCACCAAAATCTATATTTTTTCCATTTGTTGGTGGCCCCAGGCAACCAGGCCACTGTTTATGTCGTGCCTTAGTTTATAACAAATGTGTTTAACTTCCAAAATTGAATAGATAAATCACACAATTAATTTCCATATAAAATGTTCAGTTAACAAAATAATTAAACAATACCATAAATATCTTGAACCACAAAAGAGCATTTAATTCAATGGCAGCCTCCATGCTGTATGTGAGCAGGGAAAAAATACAAGGGGGCGGCGGGCGAATTCACCCCCGAAATGCCAAAAAGAGCCCCCGAAAAAAAAAAGCCAATCCATTGATCACTTACAGCATTAGAGCTTAATAGTAGCCCATACAATTTGTTTTAAAAGCCCAGGAAATTTGTAGACCGAAAGTTGGAAAAGTGGCCCCCGAAAAACTTCCATAAAATTAGATAGGGAGCCCCCAAAATAAAAAATATTAATTTTTCCCTGTATGTGAGGAATGAGGATGATGTTCCTCCCTTGCTCACATGCTAATGTTTCAATTAGCATGAAATTCTGTTTTAATGTGTAGAGAACATTATCATTTGGAAACTTCTCCTTTAACCTATTTACCTACATTGTATAGGGAGTTTACCTAGAGGCCTAGTTGGGCAAATATAAAAAGACTAAGATATATCTGTTTTTGCCCAGAACCAGGAATGGGTGGCCCAAAACAAAGAAAATCATTTCAGCAATTTTCTTTATTTTGGTTGGGCATGTACAATTTTAAATAACCAAATTGTGGTGGCCAGAATCTCATTTTTAGTGGCCCTGGTTGCAAAATGCACTATTCTAAGGGAAGACTATATAATTACTGTTTTTTTCTTTTTCTTTTTTAAATGAGAGTTGTATAAAGCCTAGCTTTCAATCCTATCAGGATCTTTGTCAGGGCAATAATGTATAACTCATGTATAATGTAAGACGGGTATGTGCCACTTACAAGACCCCCGTTTTCAAACCCGATTGCCGCTCTCAAGATACCAGACTTTCAAAAATTGCCGCTCCATAGACCCCCGGAATGACTTGGCTAGGTAGTTGAGTAGCGCCAAGTCCATTATTCGTCTTATAGTCATTTCCTTGGACCACATGTATTTTGTAGTTTTAGTCTGCTCCTTAGACCCCTTAAAGGTGAATGACAGTAGTAGGAAACGCCCCACCCCCTAAAAATGAAATGTACGCTTACCACCCATGTGAAATAATATAATTTTACTAATATGCAGGGGTGTGAGAGCAAGATTGAAAACAAATCTGAACAAATCTGAAATGAAAAGTGTGCGCGAAGCGCAAAGTCCCTTAGGCCGGGGTTCAGGGCCCGCCTAGGGCCCTGGAAGCTCTGGGGTTCTAGATGCTCTCTGGTGCAATCTAGGCTTATTTTGGAAACCATTTCTTTCAATTTAAAATGGTTGGTTTTTGGATATATTTTTTTTTTTTTTACAGAATTGTTTCATACCTTGATACCTGAGGCTTGAAACTTGACATCTAGGACAACCAGTGTGCTTTTCAATATAATCTGCTGCCTGGAGCCTGGTATTTGCTAGTGACAGGTCGAAATAACACCAGACAACTATCACAGTTTGTAGTGAAATCAAGTTCTTTTCAGTTTGTGAAATCAAATCTTCAAATTCAATTGCCCATACATTCCATGGTAGAGGGTATCCAGATGGTGACTTAGCTTAGTGCTGTAACCGACCTTGATGATCGGATCAAAAAATCAGATCGGCAAATTCTTGATTCATGATGGAATCGGATCGGATCGGAAATCGGATTGGAAATCGGATCGGGGGGAAAAAAAAAAAAAAAAAAAAAAAAAAAATCAAAAGTCGGAATTCCGATTTAAATCGGAGGTCTCACACCCCTGTAATATGAGATTATACAAATATGGCCAAATACAAATTTTGCAAATATATAAATTGATCTGTTGCGGACAGATATCGCCAATGCGGAATCGCGCATATGCTACGTGCATTATTGACCGCGTGCGTTCGCTATACGGACTTGTCCCCAGCTTGTCGATATCTCCAGTAGGAAACGCCCCACCCCCTAAAAATGAAATGTACGCTCTTATTACCACCCATGTGAAATAATATATTTTTACTAATATGAGATTATACAAATTTGGCCAAGAAACCGCCTACTTATTGATATATTTGCAAAAATATAAATTGATCTGTTGCGGATAGATATCGCCAATGCGGAATCGCGCATACGCTACGTGCATTATTGACCGCGTGCGTTCGCTATACGGACTTGTCCCCAGCTTGTCGATATCTCCAGTCCAGCGCTAGCGGAGGTGCGAACGGGCGGTGGATTTATACATTTCACAGGCGGGTATTGGATTTCTTCTGATATTTCATCATTAGGTTCGGATTTTACCACACAAGCCCTTTTTAGATACTTATTCAACAATATTGATCAATTATAAATGTGTTCTGTAACTTTCCAAAAACTGTTATTCATCTTTAACTCCCGTTTCAGGGCTTTTGTAGCTCCAAAGACCCTATATTTTGTGCTTGTAGTCAGCTCTTAGGACCCCCATTTCAGAGTTTCGCGAGGCACACCCCCGTCAAAAAATAATCTGAGTGCCCCCCCCCCCCCCCCCCCCCCCCGGGCCCTGATCAGACTACAGTACATACGTACATGTACACTAACATGTACTAATATATAAATATATACATGTTGTCTATAGATACCAAAAGCTTGTATGACAGTATGATTCATATTGTCTACATTAAAAAAAAATAGAATCATCATGCTGTCTCATCAGTTCAGCCTAACAAAAACTTTGAACAGTCAAACCTGTCTTAGCGGAAACCTGTCTATAGCAGCCAACCTGGCTATAGTGGCCGCTAAAAGTGATCCTTTGAAGAGAAAAAACAATGTTATGGAACCTGTCTATAGAGGTTACCTGTTTACAGTGGCCACTCTTCTTGTTTCCCTTAAGTGGTCACTATACACAAGTTTGTCTGTATATTATTATATGTACATGTTGGAAGCACATTTTGTAGCCCAAGAGTAAGACCAACAAAAGACCAATTGGACAATGTCATAATGTAGACTAAAAGCGAGGCTTGATGCTATTACTAGCACAAGTTTATCTGCTTGCCATGGGCAAGTAAAAATTGATGTTGGGCAAGCAAAATTTCAAAAATTTTCTTGCCCATTTTGGCAAATAAAACAATTTTGTCTGAACAATTTTGTCTAAAAATGTATCATTGTGTCTAAATCTAATTGTCATTCTGTCTAATATTCTAATTGTTTCCTTTCATTATCAAGTCAATCCATTGAGAGCTGCGATCGACGCCCATGAGATGCCCGCAGCGGCGCAGCCCCCAGGGTCTTCGGGTGTGCTTGGAGGGAGGAGCCCCAAGAGTTCCACTCAGCTCCTAGGCTTCAGGTATGTTCGGAGGGGGTCGCCCCAAGAGATGCATGCAGCCCCCAGGCTTCGGGTATGCTCAGAGGGGGTAGCCCCAAGAGAAGCACGCAGCCCCCCAGGCTTCCGATATGTTTGGAGGGGGTAGCCCAAGAGATGCACACAAATACTTTAGTTTAAACAAACCCACATTGACATATTCCTTGTGTCTAAAAGCAAACAATTGTATGCAATTTAGCTCCCACTGGGCTATGTACATGTAGCTATCATGCTTCCAAGGACATGGAAAATAGCGCCCCATCAAATCAAACAATGTGACAACCCCCCCCCCCCCCCCCCCCCCCATCCCCCAAACATTTTCCCAAGGGAATCTCATCCAGGATAGAATTAAGAAAAATGTTATTTATAATTCTAGTCCATACAAAACACTTTTTCCCCAATGTAGTTAAATGATTTCTAGCTTAAATGTCAAGTTGTAGATTTATGCCTCCATGCTGTGAGATACTCCGTCACGCGAGTCACGTTTTGTGTAGGCTAATACTCAAAATCAGGAAGACTTGGGGCATTGTACTTTATAATAAGAATGGGGTAGGGTATGAAGTTTGTATTTCACCAGTCAGTAACCAGATCTCTTCTTTAGATTTATTCGAAAAACAATTTGAACATCTGGAGTGATGTCAAGAACCTTGTTTTGTATCACGTCACGCGAGTCACAGCAAAGGATGGCTAATTTCTAAGAAAATATATATCTTAGAACATTTTGTTTCCTTCCTGCCCATGCATACCCAATATCTTAGTTCTAAAAAGTACTAAAAGTTAAGAATTAGAAAGCCAGTTTAATGCTGGTAAACTGTTAAAAGTCAGATTTTAGTAAAAATGTTGGGGACATTACATATCATATCTTCCGGACGGGCATCTTATTTCCCATGCGTAGAGACACGGATTTTCTGCGATCGCGGAAAATCGCGGAATTGACCATTTGAAACGGAAAACGGAAAACGGAAAAAAAAAAAAAAAAAAAAAAAAAAAAATTTCTTTTCTTTTTCGGAGCCCGTTCCGAAAAAAACGAAACCGGGACCCGATGGTGACGGTCGGGAACCAGTGTGACGGACTGAAACAACTCAGCCTTAATCATTAATGAATAAATGTTAAAGATATTTACTCTCTGCCTCTGGCCTGTGGTAAGTCCTTCCTGATATCAGGCATGACACATTCCCCCAAAATTTTGATGATTTGTGGGTGAAAATCATGATTTTACCCTACTCATTGAATTTTATATGGAGTTCTATGTAAACGGACTTTGCAGTTTTTCACATGTACAAAGTCTATGGCAAAACGGAATTTCCGTTTTTCAGGCAGGTAAAAACGGAATTCCGGATTTTCTGAAACGGAAAAGGCCTTTTTTTGAAACGGAAAATCAGTGTCCCTACATGCGGGAATTCCCGCCTCCGGTATTTCCCAGCCAACTCTGAGACTCTACAGACACCAGAAAGTTTCACCTACTTTTTATTTTAAAATTTAGATTTTTTAAAAATCAAATAAGAGAGAATATCAAAACAATTCAAAAGTCAAAAGTGATATATTTTCAGAAATGTGAAGGCTTTACAAATAATTTCTTAAATTAGGATATAAATATTGGACTTACATTATTCTAATGATTTGTAATTTGGATATTTCAGCTGTTTTTGATCAAAACAAAGTTTATTTTGTCTAAGTTACAATCTTAAGTGTTTCATTACCTCGCAGCAAATTATTTATTGCAGTACCCTCTCGATCATAACTGTACTGTCCTATTAAGCAAGCCTACACATTAGTCCACACTTATTTTTTTTAATCATACAATCATAAATTTAACTAAAGAAAACTAAATTGCGCTTGGTAGCTTGATTTTAATCTAACACAAAAAGTAAGGATTTATAATTTTAAATACTCAAATGTTTTAAAAAGATAAACAAGAATATATATATACTCTTTCAAAATTAATAGAAAACACAATCAGAAGATCGCCTTGAAAATTAAGCAAACAAATAATCACTTTTGTCTTGCGAATGAGCATATTTTGGGGAGAAAAAATTCACCCATATCATTATCAACATCAATTCCCAATTCAATTGGCAATATTACGTGTTGTTCTGTTTGCATTCTGCTGTGTGAAATAACAATACAAACTTGTGTACAATACTCGGCAATCAACATGATAAGGTATTGAATATGATTGGAAGCATCAAAATTCTATCACGCACAACCGGTAGAATGATAGTCGCTACCATTGAGGCTACAAAACCCGCCCAGCAAAATCAATGCTGGCGATGACTCAGAAATTAGATTCGCCGAAAAATGCGAAAATGCAATGAAAATGTGCATCAAAACTTATATCCAACCATTCGTCTGCTTATTACACATTAAATATGCGCTTGTGGCTGCTTTGTGTCATCCTCCAGAGTCCTGGTTGTCCAGAAATCCACTTTATTAAGAATGAAGTCAGCCGTTCCTGCCGTTATAATTCAAAATTGTCCAACAAATTCCATTTTTCAAATGATTAAAGTATTAAGTTCAGTTTTGACTACCTTGATTCTCGCCGTTATAACTTTGTTGTTAATTCTAATAAAAACATACACTACACATCAATCGGACCGCCAATGATGTGCCATCAAACTGAATTCGCGAACGTAGCCTTGACATACGTATGAAGGTGTATTGAAACTTTGCACACGAAAATTTCGAACTTTTTCAAAGTGTCGTAGGATCAACAAAATTACGGTAATCTCAACAAAACAAGCATTAAAATACTCCCTCTATTCTGAGGATTCGATGTATCTAAAACATTTTCGATTTAAACTCACAATTCATGTGATATTGGCCCGCTTCCGTAATCATGTCATATCATTCAACAAGAAATTCTTCACCGAGTACGGTAGTCTTGAAACTTCGCGCTCCATACTCTGCCATTGACTTAACACGCATTCCCGTGTAGCAAACTTTAACATGCATTTCAATGGGAGTGTGAAGATGCAACATTTTGCGCGTATTAGCATTTTGGCATGCGCAGCGTTGTCAAGCTTTCTACGGAGATTGCGCGATCCGACAGTAAATTTGAAAGGAAGGTCAAATAAAGGAGCATGTTCCGCAGCATTTCGATGCCAACACGTCTGTTCTACTGGAAGGATTTCGATTTAATTTGATGATTTTCCCTGTCCATAGTTGTAATACGAAAAAACACACAAAAAGTTATGTTTTTCTCAAGAAATATCGATCTTTGTTTGCTAATTTTTTGGTTGATAAGTCCGTAATGTGTGCTCTTTCATTTGGCATCCGATATTTCCGTCGCCGTGTCCGTGCTCGTATTTTTGCTTATCGCTTTATGATGCGCGGAAGTTTTAATACGCGCGAAGTTTGGAGACTTGTCCATACCCTATCCGAATTCTGACACGCACTTCAGCTTCATCAACCATATCCGAATTCAGAGACGGCCGTTAAGTCGACGAACGACCTTTAAAAGGCAGATCTCTTACTATGTTAATTAGGAATCAAATTCTTAACCACGAAGAACTTAGTAGAAGCTTATGTAGATTATATATTGAACATTATCTAGACTCTGGAACCCTAATTCCTGTTAAAAATACGAACAATATTTACCTTCTCTGACGCAGTTTCCGCAAGACAATTTCGACCTCGACAGACCACAACATGAAATTTGTGATGTTTAATACACATGCAATATACTGCGGAATATATCTCGTAGATATTATAGCGTACATACCATGATTTACATGAATGCGGTAATAAGTACCGTAATACGGTATTTTGCTGTATAATGTATTCCGTCAAATTTAAATGTTGTTTATAATGACTGAAGTTGTCGATTAATTTTCAAGTCTATGTAGTTTATAGCCCGAGTATAGTCGTTTCAATTTGCTTTGGTCTCTAACTTCAGGTTAGCAGTGTTTCAATAAAGAGCTGGAGAGACATTTCCGGAAAATAATTTTTTCGCAGACCAAAATGGCCAGTCAACTAACTCAAGTGTACATTGGTTCCCGAAAATCAAGGTATGTTGATTAGTATTTTATTGGTTAGATTCTACATTATCATTTTCAAGTAAAGCTGCAAACTGCAGCGTTTTTTTTGTAATTTAAATTTCATCTCCATCCAGACTCCAGGCAGCTCCAAAATAAAATCCAATCAATGCAAGCCAATATGGCAATGCCAAACTAATGCCAACAATGGCAATTTATATAGCCAATAGCCAATGTTGCCAATTCAAATGATGTCTAATTAGACTGGAAGTATTAATATTGGTGGTTCTTTGTTGTGCACGTATGCCCGGTTGCATAGACCGTCTTGATCAGACTATGCACGCTGCCATATTGATATGATTAGCTCGATCACGTGAATGACTAACCTAACCAGGCGCCGTACGTAGTACGGCGCCTGGCATACTGAGGTGTGTATACCGTGATGGTAACACTTGATAGGCTTTAACGGCAAACACACTTATAAAAAAATATATATATCATACTTTAAATAACATATCTCGGTTCATACTTACGAATTATGTTATGCATGGACATCAATGATCCAAATTGCAAAACGTCTGATGCTCCATTCGTTTGATTTATCCTGAAATTTACTATAAAACTGGCAAGATTACAGAAGTGACGAAAATGGTATCCGAATTTGTTCGCTGCAAGCAATATCAGGTGATCAAAAACTTGTCGGCAATGCACCCCCTGTACCCGATCAACCGATCGCCCCGCGCATGCGCTATGCATTGCCGACGAGTTTTCGGTCACCTGACATTGCATGCAGCGAACAAAGACGAAGGAAATAATAGTCATCATCATCATCATCATCAATTTGAGCTAAGTTATCATTCTTTTGCAACAATTTAAATAGCAAGCAAGGTAGGTTGAATGTTTGATTAATGTCTAGAACTAAAAAAAAAAAAATAATAATAGATGGAAAGTTCTTGAAACCACCCGTCGGCAAATTTCCTACAAATTTTTTAACGTTTCGTCTTCACAGCGCCGTCCTACAGACGGCGCTGATCACAGTTAGTGAATGACGTCATCCACCTGTACGGACAGTAGGGGAGCCTCGATTTTTAGTCAGCTCCCCTACTGACGGAAGCCCGTAAAATGTTTTAAAAGTACTTAAAATTAAGCTTTGATCAATCGTCCCGAGAGGGTCGCTTAAAATCACTAAAATACAACACTTGGTACTATTATAGTAAGTTACTTAATTAATTTCCAAAAATAATTCTTGTAGATATAATTCATATATATGTAGATAATAATTTACATAATTATCACTTTTTGTTTGTTTTTTTATTGTGTTTTTTCATTACTTGGCCTTGCCTTGGCCCTGGGGGGGATAAAAAGGTTTTTAATTACACGGTGGCGTTTTTTACGTGACCGTAAAGCTACGTGATTTTGCTATTTTTACGTGATTCCGATTGGGACATGATGAAAAAAGATGGCGAAGGGTGCTGAGTTAGTTTGTGAATAGACAGGAAGTGCGGCAACCGTGCACAAGTCAGAAATTTCGGAGATGCGCATGCGCAATCGGAATCCCTTAAAAATAGCCAAATCACGCAGCTTTACAGTCATGTAAAATAGCAATATGTGTAAAAAAATCCGGTAAAATGACTATTTTTAGCCTTAACGGGTTAGTACAGTTTTGGTAAGGCTGAACTTTAGTAACCAAACCTGGACAGTAACACTAACTTTATAACTCCACCATGCTCGAAAGGTATATACAAAATTACAAACGACTAAGTAAAAAGCCCGTTATCATTTTTTAAAAAGCCATTAAAACACAAGAGGGCGCTTTCTAAAAAGGCATTGGTTTCAACCATTTTTCATACAAAATTATGCATACTGTGATGTTTTATTGAAATAATGATTAAATAGAGAGATCATCAACAACTATTTAAAAAACACTTTTGAAAATTGTTCAAAAAGTGCAAGCATTTTTTTGATTTTTGAAAAAATCATCTTATTATTTGGGCCCCAAATAATCATATATTGGAGATATTAAATACATTTATTGATATTTCAGCCATTTCTGGGTCGATTTTGACCAAATAAGTTTATTCTGCCATTAAAATTGCATGTTCTCTCAAATTTGACACTCAGTTTTTCATTACCTCACAAACAAATTGTGATGTGCAGTGCCCTCTCTACCAAAACTAAACTACCCCTTTAATTTGTTTCTTTTTAATTTGGTCATATCAGTTTTCTCAATGTATAGGATATTATATTCCTGTAAAAGAAGGTATGCACTCCCTAAAAAATTGATTTTTATAAAGTCTCATTTGCTAGATTTTATACAATGTCAATATTCTTTGAAAAATGAGATCTAAAAGTGAAACCGATTTTGTGACAGAATCTGTCATTCATTTCGCCGGAACATATATCTACAAACTACATTATGCCAAATTTTGCATTTTCAATATTTTGTTCATAAGTTGTCCCTCCTTTGGCTTTGTTATCTAGGCATTTGTTTTCCAATTGGATACATATTGTGGCTAGGCTTGTTGGTTACTTTCCTTAGGTAAGCTTCCTGGGCCCAGGCCTCGCCAGGGGCCCGATTACTGACCAGCAACATTTACCACATAATTAGCATCATTGGCTCTAACTCATCAATATCAATATGCTAGAATAAAAATCAACAGAACGTAGCAGGGCACACATACCACCCTTATTTATTCAACTGTAAAGGATTACACCAGCATATCTAGAGATCAGTAAAAACTAGGGCTGGGCCTGGGTCATTATCGTGCTCCCTGCCACTGTTTAACTGAGAGATCTGGATGTTCATAAATTAATTAGCAAAAAATTCAATATCACATTTATCATGCAGAACTTTATTTTGTTATGTTTCATGAAAATATATAGCTCCGCTGACTGTGAGCAGTTTTACAAGGAGGCTCTTGAGAATGCGTCTAACTTCAATGCACGGATAATGACAGAGCGCAGGCTGAGGATGCCTTTCTTAGACTCCCAGACGGGGGTGGCACAGAACAACTCCTACCTGTGGTTCCAGAAGCGGCATCGTGCCCAGGGCCAGGATGCAGGCCAGCTTTACACCTATCCCACCAGGAGATGGCGTAAGAAGCGCAAGATTCACATCCACCAGCCCGTATCTGTGGACTTCTCGGAGAACAAGATTCTTGCCGAAGCACTAGGAGCAGACCTGAGTAAGTTGTAACTTGTAGTTGATATTCTGATAAATACAATTTAAGTTTCAATCTTGTTATTAAACTTACTCACTAAGATCAAACGGAAAATTATTTTTACCAAAACCCAAAACAGAATATCTTAAACGCACATTTCTTTATAGAGGCGCACATGAATATAATATTCATCCCTCTGAAATAAATCCTCGCCAAGTATTTTTGTATTTAATAAGAAATTGCATTCTTTTTTTCCCAATTTTGTTTAATCGTCTCTGTTAAGATTGATTCAGTAGTATAGATTATAGTTCTGCACTCGTTGTAGGTTGTGATCATAACAATTTGTTGACATTATTGTTAACTATGTTGTTAATTATTGTTAAAGGGATGCCTGTACAGTGTCTAACTCCACGAAAATTACTTGGAGCTTCCTCGTTTCTCTTCTACTGTGTTGTTTAGCTTATGGTAAGAGAAGAATAAAATAGGGTTAGATTTTTTCAAATGCCCCTTTAGTATGACGACATCTATCATTCAGCTCATTCAGCTCGTTAATGAATGGTCATAAACCTCATAAACGTCATACAGTAATTCGTTGTAAAGCTGACGCATATTTTTGCTTTTTTGACCAGGAAAGCAGTGTTCTTTTTCAATGAAACTTTCACACATCATTCGGACATATCTTACAATGATTTTGGTACAGGATTGAAGTCTCAAATGTAATTTGGGCAATATCTGACACTTTACAGGTGCACCTTTAATTGTTAATTATAGTTAATTATTGTTAATTGTTAATTTGCTTGCTGAAATTTATTGTTGATTATATTGTTAATTACTGTTAATTATTGCTAATCTTATAGTTGTCAAGGGACCCCACATGGGAGATTAACAATGTCTACATAGACGGCGCTGAATGGGCCATCCTTCCGAATCCATTGTTTTCATATTCAGTGAATTATTTACTCTGTTTTTCCTAGTTACTCTGCAATGTTTTTTAATTGTGAATTCAGAAATAAATCAGTAATAATAATAAATAAATAATAAATAAAAAGTTCATGGGTAAATGTATGTCAGACAGTTTGTAATATGTCACGCCTCTGAAATTTACAGTGAGTCCCGACCTAAACTTCCCCTTTATTTGGTTTTGTACAGTGACCAATCGTGGGTTAGATAATAATTTATTTACTTCTGTTGATTGCAAAGAAAATGGTAGTGTTATCTTGTAAAGACAATGTTTGTATTTTACCTTTGAAGAGTTGTGTATTCAAAGAATTTATAAAATGATCACAGCCAAACTCTGATTGAATACTGTATAATGCGATATTTTGTGCAATGAATAGGTGAGCTGCAAGGAGAGGTATCCGTGGAGGCAGCTATCAACCCTGAACACAACCCATCCAGCTACGGAGGCATCACCATCCCTGCCCTCCAGGACACAGAGGACCTCCTCCGCCAGCTGGAAGCGGAAGATTGCATTCCTGACGCAGGGGAGATTGACCGGCCTGGGTCAGAGAGTGACGAGGATTATGAAGTGTCGGCTCGCAAGAGGAAGTCTAAGAAGGTCGGCATACACACACACACAAAAAAAAATCCTGTCAAAGACTCATACTCAAAGCTGTATATCAAATATATCAAAGTCATTAGGTATCGGAGAAACATAAAAAGTCATAGAAATACAGGAGATGGAAGACAAATTCAAAGATCAGGATCTTCAACATCCCGAGACTGAGAGCCTAGTACCCATGAAGAAACATTATTTTGTTCCCTGATTACTTTATACTATATATTGTTTATTATATGTACAATGTATATGTCTGTCATTTTATGAAGAGTATTGAACATTTAAAAAAAAAAGAATAACCTGACATATGTTCCCACTTTGATATGTGAAGCAGTATTTATAGTTGATACCCTGTTTCCTCTTTCCTACTTCAAGCAGGGTCGTGGATCTGGAGGAAGGCGATCCCGGGCTGCAGCAGATGGAGATATGCCCCTTCTCACCGCGGAAGACAAGCCATTTGCATGCAAAGGTAAGATACTAACCCAACCAGTACCTTGCTGTGCAATAGCCATTGGCAAAACGCACAAACATATATGTTTTAGGCAATTATGAAAATTAACTTTATTGCCCAGTGCCTTTGCAAATTCTGGTGGCCAAAAACCTGAATCTGGTGAAAATTATGTTATTTTGGGTTATTCAGTCCAGTGGAATTTCGCATCAATAAATGTTGGTGGCCCTGAAGCTTATTATTAGTGGCCATGGGCCAGGGGGTCTGTGCTATTTTTGAGCACATGTCTGCTCGTATGGCTTTAATAAAACTTTTGAAACCATATAAATATATACTGTGTAGTGATCTAATAATGCCACAAAGCATATTGACAACATGCCTTCATGAATTCAAGACAGACTTTGAAGTGCTGAGGAAGCTTTTACATTGATGTATAACTTTTTAGTGCACCTAGTGAAAGCACATTCAAACTAACTTGATCTCCATCTGGCCAAATGTGTAACAGACTAAAAATATGGTGTCTAATAATGTGCATGCACTAGAATAGATGGAAGCATGGGCCTGTTTTATGTGGTAGTGATACCTGAAATAATTTTATGTTTATGTTTCACGAAAACTTGCATTGCTGGAAGCTGAAAATTGATACTTGAAGTCTCTTGGTTCTGTATGTACTTTATCTTCCTCTCCATCATGAAGGTGATACTGGATACCAGCCCACTGTATCCTGAAATATCTCTTACTAACTTTCTTTGTGTGTTTATCCCATGGGCAGTGTGTAAGGAGAGAGTAGTAAGAACTGATAGGTTCGTATTCACAAAGGAGGTTTGTACAAACCATGGTTCAAACCGTGGTTTACATCTATGGAATGCCAATTGTAAACTGATGGAGAGAGAATGTGTACCATCAACATTGTTAACAAGTAAGGAATTTACATTCTCTCTCCATCAGTTTACAATTGGCATTCCATAGATGTAAACCATGGTTCAAACCATGGTTTGTACAAACCTCCTTTGTGAATACGGGCCATAGAGGCAAGTAGGGGCAAGGTCACTAGAAGCTAATAATTGAGTTCATTTACCCCTTTTATCCAATATCCACTAAAATATCTCTGTCAGTATGTAAGAAACATTACAAAAATTGACAGGGCCTGATCCTACCACTTGCAGAGAGATTAGCGTTGGTGGAAAGTGGGAGGGGTGCAGGGGGACCAGCAGCTAAACCTTTCCATTTGCCTGTTCTTTTAATCCATTGGATATTCTCTGTTTGTCAGTGTGTAAGAAGCGTTACAAGAACCGCCAAGGCCTGAGCTACCACGTGCAGCACACCCACCAGACCGAGGACCCAGAGCCCTTGCTAGACCAGGACCAAGACTCTCAGCCCTCGCCCCTGGAGCTTGCTGCCGAACCACGTAAGCAACCTCCCATGCAGGGTTGTATGGAAGGTTCCCCCGCAAGTGCTGCCACCTCTACTGCTGACCCTGCTGCTGTGACAAACCCAAGCGTTAGCGAGGAGAGTCGTAAGTCACGGCCAAGCAGGGCACAACAACTGCAATGTTTCCTGAGAAAGTGGTGGCACCCTTGCATCTCCCATATGTGCGGTTCCATGCATATTTGCATCGCAGCATCCACACGCTCACATGTTTCCACTTTCTCTAGTTCAGGCACTTGTTTTACCTTGTATTCATTTTTAACAACTGTGTACAGTCGATGTCTTTGACACAAAATAATGGGCGTTCATGTGAATGCCTCTTTTCCAAAATATATTTTGCTCCCAAAGTTTCTTGTTGGGTAGCGAGTAAATGGAATGTCAATTGCAAATGTGCATGGTTTTCCACTGGAGGTATGATGTTCAAAAGGATACACTTTGCATGCAAATTTTGTTTAACTCTTTAACAGCTAGTTTGGAGTGAGCTTGTATACAGAGCATGTTTCTTCTATACTTCAAAACATCAAGTATTAGTGATTTAATTGCCTTCTTATAAATTGATTTATAGATAAGACACAATTGTATTATGTTTGAAAATGACTGGGGGCTCAAGTTATACATTTTTGGTACATCTTTCAATTCAATAGTTCTCCAAAGTAGTACAGAAATATCTTCTTCTTTTTAAAATTCAGGAGATATAATGGGCCTTGAAAAAATCCAAACAACCAGGAATTATTAATTGATATAATTCAATGAAGAATAATCATGAAAATGTGACTGGAAAAGAAACCATTCATCGCAACAAATTAGAAGACTTGTCATTGTATATTGAAGGTGATTTTTTACTGATAATGGGATGTCAATTGATACCTTTTAATGATTGTCTATGAATTTAGCACATTATGGATAATGTAAACAATGTAATATTTACATCACTCAATGATGAACTCATAGTAGATAATGTAATGTGTACATCACAAACTGATCAGTGTGAAGAAAGTAGGGTTTATAGCTCACAATGAATAATGTGAACAAATTAATGTTTAAATCACTCAGTGACTGATGATATAAACAATGTGACGTTTACAGCCGAGCGAGAGACCAAGACCAAGTCTGGAAACCCAGAGACTAACAACTACTGTGACTTCTGCCTGGGAGATGCAACAGAGAACAAGAAGACCATGCTGCCCGAACGTCTCATCTCATGCTCCGACTGCGGAAGATCAGGTAAGAAACAGCAACAACAACAACATTGTAATAACATCTTTGTAATACAGTTAAACCTGTCTTAGTGGCCACCAAAAATGATCCCTTGCAGAGAAAATAATTGTTGATGGAACCTGTCTATAGGGGTCTCCTGTCTACAGTGGGCACTCATGTTTCCCTTTGATATTCACTATTTGATCAGGTTTGAATGTATCCTATTAATATGGTCAAAGGTAATTTTGAGTACTGGTGGATAGATTTCAACAGAGTTAATCTCATAAAACCCCTTGAAATTTGTACCAAATATTCAAAGTTATTTATCAATTATTTCTACACAAACCTAATGGTATATAGTGTGTAAATGCAGAGTATTATTTGAAGACAATGCTGTGTAGGATATCCTATAAAATATTTAGTCTTACATTATCACATCCATGGCAGTGATTTTTAATGCAAGCGATTTTCTGCTAATTTGTATCATTTTGCAAAAAATGTTGCTGGGCCAGACTAAATATTTAACCACTCAGACAAATCTGAAACAGTTTTCCTGGAAAAAAAAATTTAATTACCAGAACTCAATATTATCTTTGAGCCATCTTTCTCCATTAGTTTTCTCCATGAGCCTCTTGAGCCCCCATCGCAATTTATTCCACATTCCCTCTTATTTACACCTTCATTTCATGTTTCACCTCTTCCGTCTACATTAAGTGACTGGATAAATCAATGTATGAATCTTCAATTTACATGTCAACTCTCTTACATTTTAACAAGATTGTTCTTGTTATCCTGAAAACATGCCCAATGCTTTCCCAAGATCACAACATTTAACGGTTGTGCGCTGGATTCCAATTAGTAAGTTTTCAGGCTACATACATTGCTAAAATGGATAGCTGTTCTCTTTGTCATCAACAAAGGAACATCCATGAATTTAAATACAGTGGTTAAAAAGTATATTTGGCAGTGTAATTTCATCGAGATTGTATTTTTCTCTCACTCCGACTATTACACTAATTCTCAGAATGATAAGATTACACGTCATGATCAGGTGAATAAGAAGTCTTTTCATTCTTATTTAATGTCATTTCATGGCATACAATATAATACTCATATTACTCCCATTTGTAGCCTGCATATGACATGTATTTTAACTAACTATTTCTTTCATACCTACGTAGTACGTAAACTCCCAACTTCATCTGTTCAAGCTTTATATTTCATATTGGTTGTAAGTAAATATTTTCTTTGGAAGTTTGGTCACTAGTATGTCGTAATTAAGAGAATTTAGGAAATGCATATCTTATATTCAAACTATTTGTATAGCACATTATATGTTTGATCATCTCATAGCACTTTACATTTTCACCCAATAAAACAGACACATTCATAATGATCAGGTTAAAAAAAACACAAAATTGTTGCATTCTTATTCAAGGTCATTTCATGGCGGCCAATATTAATATTCTCTCTTTGTAGAGAGCACATGTCATCAATTATAACTTTTTCCCTCATACCTACATAAACTCCCAACTTCATCTGTTCAACATTATGCCATCTTGGAAGCAAATATTGTCATTGGCAACTGTGTGAATGATGCAGATTACTGTAATCAGAAAAGAAATGCCATTCAGCTTAGAAATGGAAAATATGCAAATTGCTGATTGCTGACTCTGCCATATAAAGTTGTACACAGTTTGTACGAATTCAATCTTAATACAGTGGAACTTGGTTATAAAGAGCTCTGATAAAACAAAACATTATTATAAGAAGTAAATTTTGCTGGTCCCAGTACTCCCAGCTCTTTATATTCTTCTGTTTGCTTTAACCAGGTGATATCACAAGATACCTGATACAACAAGGTCATTTTCGTGGTCCCATGGACCTCATTATAATAAGCTTCCACTGTATCTCCATCCTGGGCCATGACTAGAACATTGCTTTATATGTATATCACATCATGTTTCACACCATGGGTTTGGAAGGGTTAAGAGTTGGCAGTTGTCCATAACCTTTTATCTCCCCACCTGCAGGCCACCCAACTTGTCTACAGTTCACAGATACCATGATTGAAAAGGTCAAAGGTTACCGCTGGCAGTGCATTGAATGCAAGTCGTGTGGACTCTGCGGTACCTCTGATAATGATGTAAGTACATTTCTTGTATGATATTGCTATATTATTGCAAGTACATTTCTCACATAATTTGTAATCCAACAGCATTTTGTGTATGCAAGTATCAAGGGCGCTTTCACATGAGTAAGCTGTTTTTAATCATGACACATCATTCATCATCATTGATTTCTGCATATCATACATTACATGTATATCTTCACATCTTTATAATTATGCTCTCATTTCCAAACTCTCATGTCACGAACACCAGGGAGTGTTTCACAAAGATTTTAAGTTGAACTTAAAATCTAAGTTGGACTTAAAATGATGGTAGGCCATTTGTAGCCTTGGAATAAAAACATTCAAAAGAAAGACATGCCAGTATTTGAAACTTCACACAAAAACTTGTATTAATAAATTCAAGGCTTCTTGAAAATAACAAATATAACTGATTTTATTAAAACATATGCCTTTTAAAAAGAACTATTTTAACAATTTTAAAAAGAAACTAACAACTTTCCATAATAGTCAGGTGCAACTTGAGTGAAGTTCAACTTAGAATCTTTGTGAAACACCCCCAGGTGTAACACATGTTTTGGGGATGCAAATTTGAAATGTTTGTTCCGAAGGATTATCTTATTTTGATTGGAGCAAAAATATATTTTCTTAAGATTCCATGCTATGTAATTATATTCATATATCATAGAAGACATATTTTGAACTGATGAAAGAGCTTTCCTTTCAAGTCTGCAACTTTGTTTAATTTGAATCATGCTTATCACATTTCTTTTAATAGCAGTGTAGCCATTATATCAGAAGGTGTGTTAACTTGAAATGATAATTTGATTATTCATTTTCTTGTAACAGTTAGTTGTTTGTGTCCAGTATAAAATGAGCAGACTATTTAATTTGAATACGTACAACCATTTGCTGGCTATTGTAAATAATTCTTGAAATCAGTTGTAATGGTTTGTTTGTTGTATATTGTTCTGATGCTCAATCAATACTATCCTTACCCTTTTTCAATTAAGCAAGTTGTTATTTTTTAAAGCTCGTTTTATAAATGGTTTTGGGTTAGGATAAACTACTGTTCTGTAATGACTGATGCCCCAACCCACCAACATATCTGCTTTTTGTACTAGGTAATTCAATTAATGCTCTCTTTTTTCTTGGCTTTGATTTATTTTGCATTAGGATCAGCTACTGTTCTGCGATGACTGTGACAGAGGCTACCACATGTACTGTCTCAACCCACCAATGACTGCTCCACCCGAAGGTATGATCTATAGATTTCACCTGTCCTCTTCTAGACGTTGCAACCCTTTTAGATTTGGTACTGTGTTGAACATGCATGTTCCCATATTCGATAGGTCAATTTTTTTTTTTTTTTCATTGCAAAAGTGTCTTTGATTCTGTAAAACCATATTCTTTGGTAAATTAAACTAGCATTCGGAAGTTGTAAGTGGTGAATTTCAGTATACAGTGCGAGTCATAATAAACGAAACTGGACTTTAATAGCCAATAGCTTATAAATCCACAATCCGAAACATATATATTGGTATCATGTTAAAGCTTAGGAAATTGCCTTTAAAACGATATATCATACATTTTTATCGCTTTACGCTTCACCGAACGCGACCGTATTATCCATAGTCATGCAAAAACTACCCTTGTCCAAGTTTGCCGTTGTTTTTTCAAAAGAACATTTCATGAATCTCCTTTGGAAAATAAAAAGAGAATACCAGCTGGTTGCCAGTGTTTTTCATGTTTATCAAGGTGGAAGGGATCCCCCACCCCCTCCCATCAGCAATCCCACTGTTTGGAGGCAGGGGTCTGTGAATAGGACATGTAAGATGAATTTATCTTTGAAAATCAAACAACAGATGCAACCATTCACAACACAAGAACACTGCAAACTTGGACACGGGTAGTGTTTGCATGACTTTGGATAATAAGGTTGTGTTCGGTGAAGCGCTCAGCGATCAAAATGTATGATATATCATTTTAAACACAATCTCCCAAGCTTTAACATGATACCAATATCAACATATGTTTACCATTGCGGATTCATAAGCTATTAAAGTCCGGTTTCGTTTATTTTGACTCACACTGTACATTGGATTTGTGTTACTACATTAAATGGGAAAGTGGGCTTAAAGCATATATACAGATTTTATTTGCATGGGATTCACTACTACAATGTTTCCTTTCGTTTTGTTTTTCTGCTGCAGGAAGCTGGATCTGTGACCTTTGCAAGGAGTGATTGATCATAGAAGGAAGGAAACTTGTCTATAGTAGATTGATGGATGAAAACCATCTCTGTCATGTTACCTTGAAAAAAATAAGAAAAATAAGATGGAAACTTGCCTAATATTAATGGATGGATGAACACCCTTGTTAGCACATTACCCTGAAAAGAAAATATGTTACATGGGCGTACAATAATTTTTCCAGGGGGACTTGGGTGGCTGGCAGAATAGCATTCTTACTGTCTTCAACAGGATACCTGATTTTACCCCCAAATAGCTCAAATTTTGGGCCAATCTTGCCCCAAAATGTGCTGGTTTTGGCTGAACATTTTCTTCTTCAAAATTTGTTTAAGCTACAGCTTCCTAGCCTTAAGCCTTGTGTGCTTATGGAGTTATTCTACTTTCGGCTCAACAACGTATCAATTAAGCAACCAGTATTCTCTTTTTGACAGTATTAATTAATGCAAAAGGAAACAAAGCCAGTAATCAAGGCATATTACTTAAAACAATTGCACAAAGTTATCAATATCTTTTTTAGTGATTAAACACAAATATGCATTGAAATGCAACTGTCTATTGCAGAAAGGGAGTTGCATTTGATTAGAAGTTTCCAAAACTTGCAATCAAATTCAAGAATAGCTAGATGAATCACACAAATTAGCATTTGATTTTGATGCAACTTGCGCTTGAAATGGAAAACAAATTGTTGCTTTGGAAACGCTTTAAACTGAAGAGTTTATGCGATTGGCATCTGGACATGTTTAAATTCAAGTCTGAGCTGTTCATAATACATGTACACTATAACTTGTAAATGTGGTGCTGATGAACTCTTCTCTTGAGAAAGTTATGGCAAGATCATTTGAAAGAAGTAAATTGTGACATCTTCTATTTTATACCATAAAACGGTTGATGACCGTTCACATTTCCTATTGACTGAAAATATATCAAAGAGTTGACCTTTCCTGGACTAATTTATACAAGAATCGAATGCACTAATACTCTTGTGTATAATATCATGATGACACTGTTCATCCAAATAAAAATAGTGATTTTAAGTGCTACAAAAATTGGCTTATTCTTGACTGGCCCGCGGTCACCAATCGTTTTTTGGTCATATTTGATTTTGCGTGATGGCAGAACTAAAACTAACGTTTGGGTTAATGAAAGGAAGTGCATATGTAATGAGAATATTGCCAAATTATTCCAAATTATACGCATATTCTGTTGTGTATATATATTTTCTTCTGTCAATTCATACAAGGTTTCTTGTATCAAACGCTCGTTTCTCAGTGAAAATGCCTCTTTCTATTTTTGTTGTCATTAGCACTGTTTTAAACTGTAAATAACCATTATGGTGCATTAATATTGCCAAAGTGATGTTAAGTGTAAATCGTGTAACACTGTCATTGTTTAGTTGTATTGTAGTCAGGAATGTGTTAAAGAATAGATAAGTCTATCCAAAGCCTGGGGGAGGGGGGGGGGTGTTTCACAAAGATACCGAGTTGAACTTTAAGTTGGACCTAACAATTATGTAAAGCCATTTGTAGCCTTGAAATAAAACTATTCAAAAGCAAAAAAACACACACATTTTTGAGACTTACAACTAAAATCATGATTGTCATAAAAAGACAAAATTGTTACGTCCAACTTAGCGTTAAGTTTAACTTAGAATCTCTGTAAAGACACTCCCCTGGAGGTGGTCAAGTAGTCAGTCTGTATTTGTAAAAAAACAACCGTGTATTACCTGGGCCCCATTGCAGCAAGAGATGCAATCAATGGTAAAGTTGCAATTGATTGTAAGATCGTGTGACTAAATACGCAAATACGATTTACAATTAATTGCAATCGTTTGTATCTCTTTCTGCAATAATAATAATGGACTCTTGTGACTAGGGAAATTACATTTGAGGGTTGTAAAAAATTATAAAAAGTAGTTTGTTCTGGATAGCAAGTGTCGACTGTAGTATCACGCCCTAAATAAATTGCCATTATTGTTGATGTCAACTAAAAAATGATTAAAAGTTTGTCCTTATTTTTGTTAGAATTTGTTTGTAATTAGGGGATGTTCATGCAACGCTACAGTCTATTAAAGGGATAGTTGAGTTGTGGTAAAGAGAGTACAGTTTTGGTCAAACTGAAACATTACAAACTCGAAAGGACTGCAAAATTTAAAAAGAGCCGTTAAAACTCAAGAGGGCGCTTTCCAAAAAATAAGTGGTTTAAACCATTTTAAATGAAATATTATGCATGTGATGTTTAGCCATTTCTGAACCGATTTTGATTAAATAAAGTTCATTCTGTCATTAAAATTGTATGCGCTTTTAAATTTGACACTCGGTTTTCCATTATCTCACAAAATGATTTTGCGTAGCGCCCTCTATACCAAAACTCGACTATCCCTTTTTTTTTAATATATATAAATATATGAAAAAAATATATATAAATATATGAACAATTCAAACAGAGAAATAGATTCACACACAATATTCAATATGTATCATTTATTACATTTTGTTCACAATTTTGATCCAGAAAAAACATGGGACCCTCAGACCGAGACATGATTTCACATCTAGAGTTGGTCCCATACTATACATTTTGCACAGGAATAAAATAATACTTTACTTTAGGGGGCAATTTTCAGATGTGTCTAGAGTAAAATAGTAATAGTGAGTCTACATTAATAAACTTCATGGCAAATTACAGAGGCTGGATTACAATATTCTAGGGCTCGAGGGCTAAATCACTCTGAGCCATTTGTGTATGTATTCTTTAAATATCATCTGCATCTATGTATACTCCGCAAAAAAAGAAACTGGACACTTGTATAAGTTGAAATATTTCATATTAATGTACGATAAAGTGTACATTATCATATATCATATTAAAGGGAATTTAGTCCTCTACATGCAGGGTATAAATTAAAGTGTAATCGTTCAAGCATGAAATGCCATGGTCAATTAACAATAGCAAGGTCTGTTTTCAAAAATAGCAAAAACAATGGAGGACCACACCATTCGACTGAAGTGATAGTAAGCATTTCACTTAAAACAAGATGTGCGGGGCAAGTCAATTATGACATTATTCATTTTTATTGTTATGAACAAACTCTGAAAATACAAATTTGTCAATAAAACTGGGCCAGGTTATGAGAGCATCATCATACTGGTCTGTATTAGAGGCATGAAGCTTGTCTGTTTCACGTGTCCCCTGCAATTTTAGTCATAGTTACCTAGAGAGATGTCATGTTAAAGACTGCCCAACTGTTTGACCGAGGGTGACATCAGGTTTTGAAAATCTTTGGACTACGGTAGAATTCTTGAGAAGAATTTATACCATTTTTCATGCTGAAATAAGGTCACAAACTGTGGTTTCGACTAATAAACCTTTGCCATGGAATTCCCCATTTTGTTACTTTTTGATGAAAATAAAACCGATAACGTTCACAATTTGTCTTCATTTATACTTTTTATTGCGATGAAGATATGTCATGAATATAGCGTTTTAGATTATGCTTATCAACATTTAAATGGTTGAGTGATGTTCCATTTTTGCTATTTTTGAAAACAGACCTTGGTGTGATTAATTGACCGTGGCAAGTCATGCATGAATGATTTCATCTGGAATTTATGCCAATATTGAAGAGGGTAATTTTATCTTTAATTTGATATACAGTATCATATATTTTATCGTTAATGAATATGCAATATTTGGTCTTATACAAGTGTCCAGTTTCTTTTTTTGTGGAGTATATATGTTGTGCAAGAAGAACATACATGTAGGACCTTCCTAGACAAAGAACTGCCCAGAGTCAGTTGAACATACCAATAACTTACGGATAGCCCATAGTATTCTATAAAGGAAGACATGATAACTTGACAAGAATATATAATTAGGTCATGTCTTTCCACTATTATTAGAATGCTTACAAAAGGCCACACAGTGGCTAAATCTAAAGCATTTACTTCATTATTTTGTCATTTTTTATTGAACATCCACAAAATGCCCAATAAATGGCATAGAATGGCCTCTGAAATCTGAACACAAGGCTTGAAGTACGGTAACCCTTAGAATACAAATCATTTATAGGGCAATAACACATCTTGAGTTGATAATATACCTCTCTAACAACGAATCTGTTGATGAATTTGACAATTGATGACATTGCATGGACACCCCTCGTAGCACTGAGATTCTTGATTATGGTTTCATAATGGTGCTGTGAGGGCATTGAAAGAAGAGTAATCAACAAATTAGAGTCAAACGTTCTTCAGTTTTATAGCTATGGTTGATAATTGCACCTCTCTGAGGATGAATCTGTTGATGATAATGACGATGATGAAGACATTGCTTCGACGCCCCTCGTAGCACTGCAATGTTTTATTTTGGTTGATGATGGTGTTGTGTGGCTTTGCAAAGAATAATCAACAAATTACACTCAAACATTCTATATGCACAGGTAGAACACATCTTAAGTTGATAATATCACCTCTCTCACGGTGAATCTGTTGATGACATTGATTGCATTGATGCTACACCCTTGTAGCGTTAAAGGGACTTAGTAACATTGTCCAAATCCTTAAAAATTACTTGGAACTCTAGTGGTTCTCTCATACCTTGTCATATTCATATTAACAAGGCAGTAGCCGTAAAGTGTCTCGCCCACTTGACATTTGACCTACTTATGTGACCTTTGACCCCAGAATATCATGGAGGCCAATATAGGGCACCTACCAATCAAGTTTGGTTACAAACGGATGCAGGGTTGGAAAGTTATCAACCCTAATAGACTCTTGCAGGTAAAAGTTCACATTGACCCTCATTTGACCTTTGACCTACTTATGTGACCTTTGACCCCAGAATATCATGGAGGCCAATGTAGGGCATCTACCAATCAAGTTTGGTTACAAACAGATGCAGGGTTGGAAAGTTATCAACCCTAATAGACTCTTGCAGGTAAAACTTCACATTGACCCGTGGACGTGGTGTGGCGAGATTGGTAGAGCACGTGCCTTCCAATCGTGAGGTCCCGAGTTCGAACCCAAGGTATGCCCATCGCGATTTTCCTTCAGCAAGAAAATTATCAACATTTGCTGCTCTCGACCCAGGTGTATAAATGGGTACCCGGAAGGATGGAAAGGAGTTACTTAGCACTGTGTGCACCTACGAGGTTGCCTAGCTGGAATGCTCCCCAGGGAGTGGACAATGTGCACTTTGTGTGCTGGATTGAGTGCAGTATGTATCCGATGACTGGGGTAATAATAGTGATGCGCCGCGAGCGTCGAAAGACGGAACGTGCGCTATATAAGTAGCCACCATTATTATTATTATTATTATTTGACCTTTGACCTACTTATGTGACCTTTGACCCCATAATATCATGGAGGCCAATGGTTTTGGTTTTCAAATTTCCATTTCGGTCAGAAGATATTTACGACTGAAGTCTACGGGATAAATTAAGCTGTGTACAAAGTAAGTGCAATGAGTTAGTGAATATCACTTTGCATTTTTGCTTGTTTCTCGGCCCCCAAAAATCCAATTAGCGTGAAATTTTCACACATTACTTTGTGGACATATCAGATCACACCAATACACATGTGATCAATCACTCATCACTTTTTGCACTTGTCAACAAAGTTACTAGATACCTTTAAGATACTTGAATACAGTTCATGGTGGTGATGTGAAGGCATTGCAAACAAAAGTAATAAACATTTCACTGTCAAACGTTCTTTAGCTTAATAGCTATAACTCGTCTCGAGTTAATAACATCACCTCCATAATGATGGATCTGTTGAAGATGATTGTGATAGCATTGATGACATTGCATCAATACCCCTCCTAGCACCTAGATTCTTTATTACAGTTCATGGTGGTGCTGTGAGGGCATTGTGAGAAAAGTACTCAACAAATCACTGTAAAACATTCTTCAGCTTAGCTGTAACTCATCTCGAGTTGATATCATCACCTTCATCATTATCTGTTGAAGATGATTGTAATAGCGTTGATGACATTGCATCGACACCCTTACTAGCACCAAGATATTTGTGGTTCGTGGTGGTGCCATAGTCAAACGTTCTTATGCTTAGCTATAACTCTTCGAGTTGATATCTCTGATAAATCTGTTGATGATGATGATGGCGTTGATGACATTGCATCGAGCATCCACACCCCTCGTAGCTGCAAGATATTAATGGTTCGTGGTGGTGCCATGTTGCGAGACATTGCGACTCGTCAAATCACAGTCAAACGTTCTTTAGCTTAGCTGTAACTCATCTCAAGTTGAAAATATCACCTCTCTGATGACGCATCTGTCGTTGACGACGACGATGACGATGACGACGATGACATTGCACTAACTCCCCTTGCAGCACTGAGATTCTTGATGACCGTTGATGCTGGAGCCATGAGGGCCTTGCGAGACAAACGCATCTTTCCGCTGACCGGGTCGCGGCCAAAGAACTTGACGGGAATCTCCTGTCCTACCTCCAGCTTGAGGGCACTTGGATGGTTCACCTTCAGTAGAACACAAATCAAAGAGAAATAAAAGGTTGTGGAACTGTTTTACTCCCAAAATAGTAAGTCAAAATGCATGAATTAAATTCTGTTTCTATGACTTCTTCCTGGTTCAGTCAAAATACAATATTGTAATAAACAACAGAGGAAATCAGAATTGTTTTTATTTCAGTATTTGGGCCTCCCTCGTCCCTCCCCCCCCCCCCCCCTTTTTTTCTACCCAAATGACTCAACTTTAAACCTACTCTTCAAATCTGTATTCAATTTCCAGCATTGTGTAACATGGAATGTGAGGACACATTTTTGGTATTGCATATACTCACTTCTAAATTACACACAAATTATACCATGTTATGGTCAACATTTTTGGCCCCAAAAAAGATTTTTGCTGCAAAATAAAGTCAGTGAAGACACATTATAGTCATCCATTAAGCTTCAAAAGATGTTTTCCAAAATTGACTACAATCATATACCAATATCATTGTAAGATTCTTCTGAAGGATTTGTGATAATTTTACAGAAAAGAACAATGTTTACCAAGTGAAAAAAAGGTAAAATTGTATCACCTTTGTCCATTGATTTTAAGTACAATCAAAAATTCAATCATATACATGTATACCATTGTAGCCAAACAACAAGATACAAGAGAAAATGAGATAGATCCAAGAGATTTAGTTTTAGTTTTAAAAAGTTTATGGATCACATTAACATGTATTTGAATGATATCTTGTTTAATCACTCTTTCTGACCTTCCTCTGATCCAGCTGTGATACATGTAGCAGGGTGGGTTGCATGGCAGGATACAGTTTGACGAGCACTCCATTTTCCCTGAAACAAACAACAACAAACTTATCATTTATATATGCATTTACATCACACCATCTCTTTAGAAATTCTACTTTATCTGAGATTCATTGAAGAAAAAGAGAGAGAGAGAGACAGGAACACCCTCCCCCTCCCAATAACAACAATTATATGAAGATATTAACTTTTTTAACAAAACAAAAATCATATTAATTCTTTATGTCATAGTGATTTGTAGCTTCAGGTTTAATGTTCATTATCATTCAAAAATACAAACATAAATAGCCCAGTTCAGCTCCTTATCAGTTGGCAGCCAAATCTATTTTTCAAATAAAAGTAATTCTTCACAATATAACAACATTGGGACTATAAATGTTTTTCAGATATGCTATACCAGGGGGGAAATGGAAGAATATGAAGATTTTGGGCCAGAAAAATTGTTATATTGGAGCTCTCTGTAACAAAGTTCCACTGTACAGTCAAACGTGTCTAAGTGGCCACCTGTCTATAATGGCCACCAAATGTGATCCTCTGCAGAGAAAAACAGAGATTTGGAACCTGTCTATAAAGGTCACCTGTCTACAGTGGCCACCTTTTCTTGTTTTCCTTAGGTGGTCACTGTACACATGTTTGATTGTACTATGCTATGGAACCTGTCTGTAGAAATCACCTGTCTAAAGTGGTAACCTTTTATTGTTTCTCGTTGGTGGTCACTATACACAGGTTTGACTATATGTGTGCTGTTTCTGAGAATACCTTTGACCTTGTTTACCTGAGCTCTACAATGGTTGCTGAGTAGATTCCTCCAAACTCTAGATTTGGCTCTTTCTGTACGGGAGACAAACAATTGACAAATCATATTCTTAAACAATGACATTGATATTAAAATTATTAATCATAATATGTATATATTTGTAGAAGATACAAATTTCATTCTTTTTACCATATAACTTTGAAAACTGTCATTCTAAACATTCAATTATCTTGAGAAAGCTGCTCTACCAATCTTGCCACACCAAACTTGCAGATAACTGGGCTGGGGTCTTTATAGAATGTGCGTTAGATCGGAATAGAACAGTTTGCAACTGATTAACCCATTCAGGACTGGTCCCGATATTTGGGCTAGAGTAGCAAAATCAATCAGTCCTGAACGGGTTAAAGGGACTTAGTAACATTGTCCAAATCCTCAAAATCCAATTGAAATTCTAGCGGTTCCCTCATACCTTGTTGTACTCGTATTAACAATAAAAGCATGGGACAGGTTTCGGTTTTTCAAATTTCCCTTTCGTTAAAAAGATATTTACGATTAAAGTGTTCAGATGTTAAATTATCCACTGGACCGCGAGAACCGTGTACAAAGTTAGTGCAATGAGTTAGTGTATATCACTTTGCATTTTTGTTCATTACTCGGCCATTTAGCTTGAAATTTTCACACAACACCCAGTGGACATATTAGATAACAACAATATACATTGTATCAACCACTCATCACTTTTTGCACATGTCAAAAAAGTTACTAAATCCCTTTAAGAACAAGAATGAAGTGTAACTCACATCCTCCTGTAGAAGCAGATCAATCTTTTCCCTGGCTTCACTCATTGCACTCGGTGTGGGGGCAAACACAGAGAAGTGGGATTCATCTACTGGACTTATGCTAACACCTGGATAGAGAAAGAACATTTGAGAATATTGGTCTAATCAAGATGCAATACTTAACTGATGGTAAAACATGAGTAGAAATAGTTGTTAAACAGCTAGTATTAAAGCCCAACATTTTTCAGGCTTCACTCATTGCACTCGGTGTAGGAAGAAACATGGAAAAGTGGTACTCATCTACTGGACTGATGCTGACACCTAGATATACAAACACATATCATCAATGTGAATTATGGTTTGAAGAAATAAATACATGAATATTGTCATGTGGACCAATGGTTACACATAGTATTATACATTATGTCTTTTTCTGCATTCCCAAAGGTTATACCATTAACACTTTAAAAATTCAACTGGTATATAGGCTCAAGATTACACCTTCCCAAATAAAAGTCCCTTTGATAAAAAATAAGTAGCAGTCACAGTAGGCTTGCGGTAGCACCATGCAAAAAGGGAGGGATTGGAGTCCTGAGAAGGACTGCTAATATTCTTTCTTAGGTAGACCAACGGCCCTAGTCAGGACTCTCTAATCCCTCCCTCTTATGGTGCTACTGCAATCCTGACCTGTGTATCTACATCACCATAGAAACTGGTACTTTTTAACAATGTATTATGTAGCAGTCATCATGTCAACTAATATGCCCATACAACTAAATAGAGAACACTATTAAACCTACCTATCATAAAAAACATCAAAAGACTGTACAACTCAACATCATAGGGTAAGCCCCATATTATTGAACTAGATTTGGCAATCTCCATAGAGTTAATACAGGACTCACCAGGTTCATGTAGGCAATGGGTTAATGCAATCTCAAAGTGGTGTAGAATATATATGCAATACACAAACTTATTATCTGCAAGAAATTCCAAGTCCCCAGGCTACTGCATGAATTTCATGACACTCAGGGATTTTTTTCAATTTATTTTATTATTCATGAAAAAAAGCAAGCAAGCAACAAAAAAAAACTAAAAAAAACAGAAAACCAACAAACAAACCCCCCACTGGTGTTTACCTGTCTCTGCTCTGATTTTCTTCAAGTTGTATCCGCCAGGTCCAACAAACTTGGACCTTCTTTGCACCGGTACCTCAAGATTTTCTATCAGATAAAATAAGAAAAATGAAACATCAAATTGAACGTTACAGTTACACGATACCATCTATGGAATAAACACATACATTTACAAACGCATAAAATAAGAAGTCTTTAATACCTAATCAAATAATAAAATGTTTGTATCACCTATTACCTTTTCTAAAGAAAGGTAGATATATTTGATATAAATCTTACCTCTGTAATATCTTCGCCCTTGTAATAGGACTGTTGATTATTTTTTAACAAACTTTTATGCCATTTAAAAAAAAATTAAATTGCCATTAGCTGCTTTCCATAATTTAAACTTGGATCTAATTAAACTTTAAAATCTTTGTGAAACAGCCCCCCTGGGCTAAAACTAACCTGTGACAGGACTGTTGTCTTTCCTGGAGTCCCTTGGTTTCTTGATAGTGCCGGCCATGATATTGAGGATCTTACTCTTGGCTGCAGTTCCTGCGTGAATTGCCTCAACTATGATCTTCATGGAAAGGGGGAGTTTCACATCAGTCTGATCAAAAAGAAAAAAAGAATATCAGTTAAATCCTGTCTCAGCGGCCGACTGTCTATAGCTGCCAACAGCTCTACAGGGCCCAGAACAAGGATGGGGAAATAGAGGCAGACAGAGGAAGACATGGGAGGATAACATCACAGAATGGACAAGCCTCAAGCTGGGTGTAGCTCTGAGGAAAGTAAAGGACAGAGAAGGATAGAGGAAGCTGGTTGCAAAGCCACTGGTTGCATCCCTACGGCCAGTTAGGCTACGGGAGAGGTGAGGTGAGGATACACAACAGCTCTACAGGGCACAGTACAAGGACAGGGAAATAGAGGCAGACAGAGGTAGACATGGGAGGATAACATCACAGAATGGACAAGCCTCAACCTGGGTGTAGCTCTGAGGAAAGTAAAGGACAGAGAAGGATAGAGGAAGCTGGTTGCCAAGCCAATGGTGGCACCCCTACGGTAAGTTAGGCTACGGGAGAAGTGAGGTGAGGTAAGGATACATAACAATAAAAGGAGGGTTAAATAGAGGTAGACAGAGGAAGAGATGGGAGGATAATATTGATACAGAATGGACAAGCCTAAACCTAAATGACGCTATGAGGGAAGCATAAGACAGACTAGGATGGAGGAAGCTGGTTGCCTAGCCACTGGTGACACCCCTACGGCCAGTTGGGCAATGGGATAGGTCAGATGAGTATACAATTTTATAAATGAACTAAAACATATTAGCCATGTATACAATTACAAAAGCAGAGGAATGAGATGATGAGGGAAATACATGATTACCTGTAATGCTGTGATGCCCTTCTTGCTCCCAGCTAGCTTCATATCCATGTCCCCCATATAGTCCTCTATGCCCTGAAACACAACAAAGAATATACAAGTCTTAGCCATAGAAGAGTTCAAATAACTTGACATGAAGAGGTGTTCTGGGGGTGTTCCAAAAAGATCCTATTAAGTTGAACCTGAATTAAAGTTGTACTCTTAAGAATATGGAAAACTGTCCATTTCTCTGGTAAATAGCTGAATAGTTTTGAAACACAACATACAAATTTTGCGAAAACCAAGTTCAACTTAGGATCTTTGTGCAACATCCCCAGGTCTAGTGGTCATAGTTATTTGGAAGTATCATCTCTTTAGCGAAAAATATATATGTTGTCATGAAGAACCAATCTTTCCGAGTTAACAAATGTTGCTCATGCAACAACATTACATATGCAAGGAGAGTTTCAAGTACTAATCTGTTTAGGTAAACATAGTTCTTTATGTATGAAAGTATCAAACATTGTTCAGAAGAATCTTACAATGATATTGGCATATGATCCAAGTCTCAAATATCACTTTTGGAAAAATCTTATGAAGTAAATAAATCACTTTAATACTATTCAGAAAAATACACCTCTAAATAAGACATTTTCCTATTGCCCATAATAATCAAGGCGGTCATGTTTATTTAGACGTGGTCTCAGTGGAACCATTGAAGCAGAGATTGATTTTTGGTCTATTCACTTACCAGTAGGTCAGTAAGTATCCTATAGTCAGTGATGTTGTGGCCATCTGGATCTGTCTCAGTGACCACTCCCACGGCAACTCCAGCCACTGGCGTACTGACCGGCACACCTAGAATTAAAAACAAAACAAATATTTAAAATGTTTAGATGCAGAAACAAGCAACTTCGTCAATACTACTGGCATCTATCTACCTATTTTTCATACTAATTGATAAAGTCTGTGAAAACGTATAGTAATTGAATGAATGTTTTGTTAAATGATTAATCACACTATTGAAATTAATGCACACATTTTTGTCGTCAGAAAGAAATATGATCAAAGTATTTTTTCTTCTCTACTTCAATGTGAAAGGAGAGTCATTAACGCCCTCCAATTAAAGACTATTGTGGAAGTAAAGAAATTCCAAAGAGTTAATAATCTGCAAAAATATGACATTTACAGTAATGGTTTAATACCTGCATCCATCAGTGCTAGGCTGCCACCACAGACTGTAGCCATGGATGATGAACCTATGATAAATAGAGGGGGAGGAGGGAGGGGTGAAGGAGAAAAAGAGATGTTTAGAGTGAATTATTTGTATTAAAAAGGAATTGCACAAATTATCAAGTCCATAAGTTCAAATTTACATGGTACTCAATTGTATAAGGTAACCTAATGTAGCAAAATTGTACTTCATTGTTCATTTTTCAATGATTTAAAGAGTAAACAAGAGCTGACTTTATGTGCCATTACAGGACTGAATCAAAGACAGTAATTATGCTCTGCTGCTGTTATTTGGGGGGATACATTTCATCTCTTACTTTCAAATTGCAAGTATATCAAAGTTGACAGAACAAACCTCCATATTAAAGTTAATACAAACATGTACAAACTTCATACATGTACTTCTGGGCCCTATTTCATAAGACTTTTGGAAACATTGGAAACAACAATTGCAAACCTTCTATGAAATGGGGACCATGTATCTTTTCTAATTATATGCAAACAATATTGGAATGTTACAGTTGGTATTAAATCTTTAATTCAAAGCTCCTGCTGTAAACAAATGGTCTTCATAGCTTTAGGATTCAAATCCTTTCTCTTTGCATGATAAAGTAAACTGTAAAGTGATTCGAACCACAGACCCCCGGATTGCTAGACTGGGGCACTACCAGCTGAGCTATAGTAAGGCCTTACATCCATGAAACCCCTTAGTTACCAATGCTCGGGTTGGTCAGAAGCTATAATAAACCCAAAGGATTAAGTAATCATCTTTAGGAATATGTGCGAGGGATATACTTCTGGTCAGTTTCCCTATGTTTGAAATAATGATTATAATTACACACATACCATTGGATTCAAGCACTTCACTGGTAAGTCTAACAGTGAAAGGAAAATCTGATGGTAGAATGGGCCTCAAGGCTTTCTCAGCTAATGCTCCTAAAAGAACAAAAAAGATATGAGAAGCAATGAGATGTTTTATACACAACACATTTGTGTACGTACAAATTTAAAATGTGATAGATCTTTCAGTGGCAAACATTACCAAGCACATTGAATGTGGTAACAATTTACAATTCTATAACCATTTCTGGAATCTTTTTTTTCGACTAAACTACACCTTCAAAATGGACACAAATTAATTTTTACCATACTAAATATAACCAAAAGGTAAAAAATAGACATTTATCTGCACAGCATAATTTTTTCTCCAATGGCCACTTTTGACAGACCCATGCAATGTAAGATTATGTGCTCTCTTCCAGATGACATTTTGTAAAAGCATGGTAATGGAAAAGATATGAAACAAGTGTCTTTCTGGAAATTTAATATAGTGGAACCTCATTAAACAGAGACCTTAGGACCACAAACATTACCTTGTTATTGCTTGTATCTTGTTATAATACAGTAAAATAAACACAAAGAAACTAAAGGGTTTCGTTTTTTCAGAACTCTTTATATTGAGGTTCCACTGTAGTCGTTAGAAATTAGTTTCACACAGTATGACTTTAAATCCATAGTTACCATGACCAAGCTCTCTTCTGTTGACTCCCCCAACCCTGCCCGTCTCATTGGTGGCGTATGGAGGGAACTGTAAGAGAAAGCATTCAATCATACAAGTTTATACAAGAACCCTGGCTAGTTACCATGACCAAGCTCTCTTCTATTGACTCCCCCAACCCTGCCTGTCTCATTGGTGGCGTATGGAGGGAACTGTAAGAGAGAGCATTCAATCATACACGTTTATACAAGAACCCTGGCTAGTTACCATGACCAAGCTCTCTTCTGTTGACTCCCCCAACCCTGCCCGTCTCATTGGTGGCGTATGGAGGGAACTGTAAGAGAAAGCATTCAATCATACAAGTTTATACAAGAACCCTGGCTAGTTACCATGACCAAGTCCTCTTCTGTTGACTCCCCCAACCCTGCCTGTCTCATTGGTGGCGTATGGAGGGAACTGTAAGAGAAAGCATTCAATCATACACGTTTATACAAGAACCCTGGCTAGTTACCATGACCAAGCTCTCTTCTGTTGACTCCCCCAACCCTGCCCGTCTCATTGGTGGCGTATGGAGGGAACTGTAAGAGAAAGCATTCAATCATACACGTTTATACAAGAACCCTGGCTAGTTACCATGACCAAGCTCCCTTCTGTTGACTCCCCCAACCCTGCCTGTCTCATTGGTGGCGTATAGAGGAAACTGTAAGAGAGAGCATTCAATCATACAAGTTTATACAAGAACCCTGGCTAGTTACCATGACCAAGCTCCCTTCTGTTGACTCCCCCAACCCTGCCCGTCTCATTGGTGGCGTATAGAGGAAACTGTAAGAGAGAGCATTCAATCATACACGTTTATACAAGAACCCTGGCTAGTTACCATGACCAAGTCCTCTTCTGTTGACTCCCCCAACCCTGCCTGTCTCATTGGTGGCGTATGGAGGGAACTGTAAGAGAGAGCATTCAATCATACACGTTTATACAAGAACCCTGGCTAGTTACCATGACCAAGCTCTCTTCTGTTGACTCCCCCAACCCTGCCCGTCTCATTGGTGGCGTATGGAGGGAACTGTAAGAGAGAGCATTCAATCATACACGTTTATACAAGAACCCTGGCTAGTTACCATGACCAAGTCCTCTTCTGTTGACTCCCCCAACCCTGCCTGTCTCATTGGTGGCGTATGGAGGGAACTGTAAGAGAGAGCATTCAATCATACACGTTTATACAAGAACCCTGGCTAGTTACCATGACCAAGCTCTCTCTGTTGACTCCCCCAACCCTGCCCGTCTCATTGGTGGCGTATGGAGGGAACTGTAAGAGAGAGCATTCAATCATACACGTTTATACAAGAACCCTGGCTAGTTACCATGACCAAGCTCTCGTCTGTTGACTCCCCCAACCCTGCCCGTCTCATTGGTGGCGTATGGAGGGAACTGTAAGAGAGAGCATTCAATCATACACGTTTATACAATAACCCTGGCTCTTCATTGGGGGGGAGGGGGGAGGGGTTTAACTGTCTTCTTATGTCGTTATGGTCCTGAATATATGACACAGCATGATTAGATGGAATACTGAATTACTCAATATCAATTACAGAAGTACTAGCCACTAATACAAATATTTGTTGAATGAATGGAACTCATATTTCTCTGTAAAATCATACAAAATATGTACATATGAAATTATATAGCATACATGGACTCACCTCATAATGCAACATGAAGTTCTTTTCCCTGATGTCACTGCAATACAAACAAAGAGTAGAAGTAAACAAGGCTATGAATTAAGTTGCAAAACAATTATACTATATTTGATTAAAAAGTGTATATACACAACGTCATAACATGTTATTCTTTACATTTACTATTTTCACTTGACATTTAAAAGACCTTTGATGAACTCAGAAGTTGTACTTGTATATACAAGGTTGGCCTTTCATAAAGTGCCATAGTACCATAAAGTACCATAAATATTATTTTGTAGTAATACATCGACAAGATAATTTAAGTCTCTGTTACTTGTGTGCAGTTTGTAAAAATCAACACAAAAATAAGTAAGTCAAGTGTATCAGGATGCCTTGTTAGAAGGTTTCCAAATATATAATATCTGCAAGTATGTTTGTGAAAACGTGTGTGTGTACTTGTGTGTGCATGTATGCATGCATCCAATGCCTAGTGAAATAATGTTGCTAACAACATATTAAATTAATATAAAATCAAATACAGCGCCATATAAATCAAAACATGATTCTACTTATACTTACTCTTGCCATAGTGGGTCCAGCCTTAGAGCTGATTCAATCGAGTCAAAGGTCACAGTACAAAGCACCTGGGCAGAAAGCAATTAACAATATATTAACACAAAAATTAAACAAAGTCAGACAACACACAGTTTTTGTTTTTGGTACCTAAGCTACATCATTTTGAAATTCGAATGGACCTGACAATTTTTAAACTAAACATTTTATCAAACATTTCAAATTAACATTTTATGATTTCAATGAAACATCATCATACATTTAGGCAAAGCATTGTAATTAATTTTTTATTTATTAGCACACATGTTTAAAATTTGAAATTTAAATTAAAAAGAATTTTTCATCACAGAGCATTACTCTTAGGAAACATTCTGAGCCATGCAGCAGTTCATACAGGTCAATGCCACAGCTGATTTGATCTACATTTTTGGCATCCTACAAATAAAGTCAAATGACTTTCACCTCACATAAAAAGACTTTAGAAGGTCAATAAACTTAGTGAAGCAGTACCTGTAATCTGTCCTCATTGAAACACTGAGCCATGCAGAGGTTTGTACAGGTCAACACTACAGCTGTTGTCTATATTTATACACCCTACAATGAAAGTTCAATGACCTTTCACCTCACATAAAAAGACTTTAGAAGGTCAATAACCTTTCTGATGCAGTTACTGACCTGAGTTTGTCCTCTTTGAAACAGCGCTAAGCCGTGCAGAGGTTTGTACAGGTCAATGTTACAGCTGATGTTGTCTTTATTTATACACCCTCTAAAGAAAATTGAATGATCTTTCACCTCACATAAAAAGACTTTAGAAGGTCAAAAAACTTTCTGATGCAGTTACTGACCTGAGTTTGTCCTCTTTGAAACAGCGCTGAGCCGTGCAGAGGTTTGTACACGTCAACAATACAGCTGATGTTGTCTTTATGTATACACCCTCCAAAGAAAATTCAATGATCTTTCACCTCACATAAAAAGACTTGAAGGTCAAAAAAAATTATGATGCAGTTACTGACCTGAGTTTGTCCTCTTTGAAAAAGCGCTGAGCCGTGCAGAGGTTTGTACAGGTCAATGCTACAGCTGATGTCTCGTAATTCATCCAGCTCTCTCCCATCACATCTGAGCCAATCAGGTGACCACAGTATAATAGGCAGAGTAAAACAAATAGAGGTTTTATGAAGTAACGTATTCAAACTTTTGATCGCAATACAAATATTTTACCTCCAAAATTTCAGGCTGCCATCTGATCACTAAGACAGAAAGGTCAAGTTGATGACAGCCTACAATTTTGGAGGTGAATATTTGTGTTGTTATCAAAGTTTTTAAATGTTACTTCTTATGAAACTACAATACAGATAAACTTTCATAAGGTTATCTTGAGTTCTGGTGGATCGATTTCGAATCAATCTCATGAAATCCCAAGCAATTAGTACCACGCATTCAAAAATTGCATATCAATAACATCTGTGAAAAGAACTTGAAAGAAAATACAATAGTTGGGTAATCTTCAAATACCTTTTGGTGGGAAAATGCTTTCTAGTCCCATATGGTCATGTATAAATGCCTGTTTTTTCTACACATGGTTTCTTGCAATTGTCTGTCATTTGTTGACATTTTACTGGTCTAGATTACACAGTAGCCACCCAGTACTAATGCACTTTTTGTCCAGATACAGTGTTTTTAAAATTTATTTATACATACACATGTAGGAAATTGTATATTCATTACCCGATTATAATAAGCTCACCTTCTGTCTGTACTGAGTACGACATTCCGAAAGACGTCCTTGGCAACAATACTGAATGCTTCATGAACTAATGAAGGGTCTTCACTGGGGAACATTTCTGCAATGCAATATAAGATGATAGGGGGTTAAGTCAACAGGCAAGCAAAGAATAACAAGTTTTCATGTTAAAGGGTACCACCATGCAAAAACAATATTCTTATAAATGGAAGGTTATATTTTTAGTAGTCAATTCCACCAACTAGTTCAGAAAAATGATATAGTTGGATAATGCATCACCATGTGTTCATGGGTCTGCAGATGAAAACTACCTTTTGTCTAGGACGAACGCATCGTCCGTGATTCTATTGTCTCCTAACGTATGCGTGAATAGAATAGGCATACTCGCAGATGTTTGGCACATATGGAACCATGAGGCCATTTTGGTTCCATATGTGGTGGTAATTAATTGAATTGTTTATGAATAACACAACCCTTTGGAAAGTGTTGAGCATCTATTTAATATCAAACAACAGTACCAAAACAGATAACCCTGTGATGTTCTTTGCGTGGTGGACCCTTGTAAAAAGAATCATTTGTAATAACCTTGTTAAAAACATTACTGATAAAGGCTGTAGATGACAAAGGAAATGCAGAGGTAAATACTGCTATTGTTAACAAAAACTGTATAATGATTCTTCATTTTAAACACCTACCTTACTTTGTTGTTATGTTTGTTAAACACTTCTCTCTAGATATAAAACCAAAGTAACGGTTTCCATTAAAAAACTTGGAAAATTGAATTTATCTGATTTTATACAGTGAATACAATTTGAAAGATCCGTTTCACAATTATCAAACAAAAATAAACCATACTGTATGCTGCTCACCTAAAACATTTGGCAAGAGTTGGTCCCTGACTTTACTGGCTGCATTGTCCCTAGAAAACTGTTACAGGGGGAACAAAGTCAAGAAAATATTTATGACAACATGTATCTTGTTGTTGTTGCTGTTGGTGTTGTTGTTGTTGTATAAAAACACTACTGTTAATTCACTTTAGGATATAAATATATGATACAATTATACTATGCAAGTACTCTTCTTTAGCTTTAAAGGGCAATGAAACCCAAGCAAAATGTTGCTTTCATAGTCTTGAAGAGATTAAGAAGAACAATCTCTGAAAGTTAGAGCATAATCGGGTAAGAAACAAGAAAACTACGGCTCTTTGAAGATGTCCATTTATTCCTATGGGGAACTCAAATTGGCAACGCACTCTGATAAGTGTGTGGACAACTCCCCATATGTTTTGTACACAAATGTTCCCATTTTTACAGTTTTCTTCATAGTCACATTTTTCCATTCCCCCAACTCATGATATGTTATGTATAAAAGCATTCTACAAAATATACCGTAGGTGCTGGAGAACCCGGACGGGGGGGGGAACCCGGCCAACAAATGGACAGGGTTACCTTTGAAATTAGATTTGCCGAGAATGCACTGAACATGCGACTCGAAACTTATATCAAACGATTTATCTGCATATTGCTCATAAAATACATGTATATTGCTGTTCTGTAGTCCTCCTGGTTATCCAGAAAATCGCTTGAAAGTCAGTCTTTAAACTCCAACATTTGTTATTTTTTATTTTATTCACAATAATTTGAGATTACAATTTTTATAATCTTTATTCTCGCTTTTGTAAATCTACGCTCAGTAGTTCATTTCGGTAGAAACTTACACCAATTGGACCGTAATATCGCGGTGCCTTCGCTGATAAAAAATTATCGCTCAACGGCAAAGCGGGTTTCCGCACGGCGCGATTTCATGCACGAAGGTTCAATTTATCGCAGTGCAGGAGAACCCGGACACCGCGCACGGTGCGTGTACAAAGTCAATGACGCACTGTGCTATCTGTGTTGTGTGTGACTGTCCGGGTTCTCCAGCACCTACGGTATGTTGAACTCGAACGGAGGGTAAACATACATTTTGAGAAAATTGAACAAAACTGAACTTTTGTGTACAAAATGTATGGGGAGTTGTCCACAACTTTGCCAGAGTGCGTTGCCAATTTGAGTCACTCGAAGAAATACATGGCTCTTTTCAAAGAGCCATAGTTTGCTTATTTCTTGGCCGATTGTGCTCAAATTTTCAGAGACTATTCATTATATGTAGTGTCTTATAGTGCATACAACAATTTGTCTGGATTTCATTGTCCTTTAATTGGTGAATATTATGTTTTCAATAGTACCATATTTTATTTAAAGGACAATGAAATCCAGACAAATTGTTGTGTGCACTATAAGACACCAAATATAATGAATAGTCTCTGAAAATTTGAGCACAATCGGTCAATAAATAAGAAAACTATGGCTCTTTGAAAAGAGCCATGTATTTCTTCGAGTGACTCAAATTGGCAACGCACTCTGGCAAAGTTGTGGACAACTCCCCATACATTTTGTACACAAAATTTCAGTTTTGTTCAATTTTCTCAAAATTTATGTTTACCCTTCGTTCGAGTTCAACATATGTTTTGTAGAATGCTTTTATACATAACATATCATGAGTTGGGGGAATGGAAAAATGTGACTATGAAGAAAACTGTAAAAATGGGAACATTTGTGTACAAAACATATGGGGAGTTGTCCACACACTTATCAGAGTGCGTTGCCAATTTGAGTTCCCCATAGGAATAAATGGACATCTTCAAAGAGCCGTCGTTTCCTTGTTTCTTACCCGATTATGCTCTAACTTTCAGAGATTATTCTTCTTAATCTCTTCAAGACTATGAAAGAAACATTTTGCTTGGGTTTCATTGCCCTTTAATACCACTTGCTACTCCTTAATAATAAAAGAAAACCAAGGTTTGTTGGCAAAATATCTTTGAATAATTTCTCTCTCTCTCTAGGTTTCTTGTCCCATAAGCACATTTGAAATCATGATCCGTCACGGCGTACTAATACAAATTGGTGAATGAAATATAGATAACCATACCTTATTATGTGTAGGATCTGTGTAGACTACGTAATACTGTTCCGCTGATAATCTACATATTGAATAAGGAGAAAAGTAATAAGCAAAACCAAAGGGTTGAAAATACACAAGATTAGTAAAAGGTGAATTAAAAGTGAATTAAAACAAATGAGAAGGTAAATGGTGCATGGACAGTGTATGTATACTCTCCTTGCCTTTAATATCCAATATCTTTCCATCACTTTCCTACTCAACAATCCTGCTTCAATGCCCGTCCTCTTTTTTCCGACCCATCCCTTTTCCAATTATCAGAACATATTTGTTTGTAGTTACATCTTTACTCCTCCCCTACTTCAAATTAGATGCTTTCTCCAATCTCTATCCACCTTCTGCCTTCTACTCTTTCCTTTTACCTTCCCTTTCATACAGTGCAGACTGCAGAGATGTACAAAGACATGTGAAAAGTTATGAACAATTATGAACAATTATTATCATTACTCTTTCATATCATAGCATCCCATTCAGGGAAAATATTTTACATTCAACTCAGTGGCAATTACGTGAGCTCTTTCAACAATTTGGGGGGCTTATCTTGGCACAATCTTGGCACATGGGTGATAAATTGACCAGGATCACATTCTACACCCCGTCTTACTTTGTCTAGTACTTCAGGGGAAGGCACAAAGCTAGGTTCAATAGCCCTCTGATACTTCCATTGATCCTTTGCCACTTCTGCAATCCTCTGTATGATGAGCAGTGTTTCTTAGTTCTAATAACCTCTTAGTTTGTTTTTTCTGTCTTATCTCATCACCCCCCCACCCCCCACCACCTTTCAAGCTACTTTTTATTTCACCCTGGATATATTACGTTAAGGAAGAAATGATGGGGTAAGGCCACGTGGAAGACCCAAGGAGTGATGGACTGACTGCATCAAATCAGATGGCTCCCATCAAAATATACACTACTTCATGGAGGCTGCAAACCTGGTCAGAAACCGTTGGAATCAAAGGCATAAGTCAACTTCTCAACAAAAAACTTCATATCGTCGGGTGAGAGAGAGAAGGGCGTTAAGTACATTTTCTGCTTAATTGAGATACGCATACCATCTTGTAGGTTGGAGTCTTTTAATGTGATGAAAATTTTTCCGATGTTACTTATGGCTAATTTGGGGAATATTCTTCAAAATAAAAGAGAGCTACATTTGGTTTATACATGATTTTCGAACTTTAAACATGATAATCTCTTAAGTACAATGAGCGACTTAGCGCCCTTCTCTTTCTCATTCAACAATATTCTACTCACCTCACCTCCTTCAGTACTTCAGTGAAAGGTACACTACTAGGTTCAAATTCTCTCCTTCCCATAATCCTTTGCAAGTTTCTCAATACTCTGTATGATAAGCTGTGTTTCTTAGTTCTAATGTCCTTTAAGTTTTCTGTCTTTTTGCATGCTCTCTCCCCCCCCCCCCTCTCCCCCCTCCCCCCCCCCCCCACCCCACCCACCCCACCCACCCACCCTCGGGATATAACATATTCTACTCACCTTCTCACCTCCTCCAGTACATCAGGGGAAGGCACACCAAAACGTTCAAATTCTCTTTTCTCCTTCCCATGATCCTTTGCCAGTTTCTCAATGCTGCGGACAATGACCTGAGTTTCTTTCAGTCCTGCCTTCAGTGCCTTCAGGAACTCAGTCTGCAGGATGTTGTCTGCGGAGGCTTCTATCATTACTGTAATCAGAGCAATCGCTACATAGTTAAATCTCTCAACATTAAAGTGTTTATATACGTATGTCGATGTACAATTAACAAGAAAAGATCAAACAAGATGACTTCCATTCCATTCAGTCTTGCCTTGAGTGCATTCAGGAATTCAGTCTGCAGTGGCTTCTATCATTACTATAATCAGAGCAATTGTTACATAGTTTAAAATCTGCAAATTATAGTGTACATCTAAACCAGAACGTCAATGACGTAGCGCTCATCCGGCATCTCGCAACATCAAATATCGCAAATTTCATGTGGAACACTTTTCAACTGGTCAAAAAATAAAAAATGTGATGCCCTGGAAGGGACATAAAAATTAATTTAAAAAAAAATAGAGTGAAAAAAATATAGATTTGACGCCCCAGAAGGGACATGGGAAAAAAAAAAAAATAAATAAATTAAAAAAAAAATAATAATAATAATTAAAAAAATAATAAATACAAAAAAAAAAAAAAAAACAACAACAAAAAAAAAAATAAATAAATAAATAATAAAAATAAATGAATAAATAAATAAATAAATAAATAAAAAATTACCATAATTAATTCATGGAGAAAAATTTCAAAATTCTGTGTAGAAGTTTAGTGTACCAAAGTTAGCTCTACCAGATAAAGCAAACCAAATCAAAATCGGTCAAGAAATGAAGGAGAAGAAGCATTTTTTGTGATTTGTGGAATAAATTTGCATAAATTACCATAATTAATTAATGGAGACAAATTTCAAAATTCTGTGTAGATGTTTAGTGTACCAAAGTTAGCTCTACAAGATAAAGCAAACCAAATCAAAATCGGTCGAGAAATGAAGGAGAAGAAGCATTTTTTGTGATTTTTGGAATAAATTAACATAAATTACCATAATTAATTAATGGAGAAAAATTTCAAAATTCTGTGTAGAAGTTTAGTG